>KE561161.1:0-83862 GCA_000442015.1 Rozella allomycis CSF55 | reverse complement strand
GATATATTTATAAATGAGGAGTTTCTCCTTCGTGTACTTAGTGATTAGTGATTCGGATTGAAATAAATTGTCAAACGAAAGATAAAATATTAGATATTTTGTAAACATTTTAACATCGAGATGTCAGCTCCCGCCAAATCGTTACCGTTCTCGATAATTGAGGTAATTTAACCCTATTTCAATCAAAGAATTACTTTAAAGCAATTAAGAATGGTCAGACTGATATTGTAAGGGGGATGTTGACTGAGCATCCAGATTTAGCGAAAATAAAATACAGACATAATGATTTCAAATATGAAGGCGAAATAGAACTTGATGCTTATAAATTTCTTGGGGCGTACATAGGCTCAGTCACAGGCCTACACGCTGCAATTATATGGGGACAGGATGACCTAGCCAAAGAAATCATTGATAAATCATTCACTGACGATTTAGACATTACTTTTGGTGGAAATAATACAGTAAAATATTGATGTCGAAAACATAGGTACGATAAATGGAATCTAAATATAGGCATTGCATTTGGCTACCCTCTATGGTGCAGGCGAAGTTGTGAAAATCCTTCTAGCCAGAGGAGCCAACTCAAATATTAGAAATTCGAAAGAATTCACACCTATTGATATTAATGACGACTTTAAGATTATGAAATATTTTTCTTCTGATGCAGATCTGACAAAGAACTCCCACATTGACTTGTTTACGGTAACCCATCAATAAATGGAGAGGCAAACGTTATTGAATTTAGTTGATTTTATCATATCTCATATATTTTATCAAATCATTATTAGAAAGAAGAGGCCCTTGGCCTAAAAAGCTAAAATGTCACATGTGTGCAAACATCAGGAACCGCTTTTTCCTGCGACACTGATGTAAAGATCCATTCTCTGGGTCTTTAGTTGCTTAAATTACCAAAAGATTAATTAGAGAGGTTTAAAATAATTCTTCAATAGAAGATCCGTTGGAATATGATTCAACTGCATAAAGTGTTTTTGTAGTCTAGTTCTATTGTAAGGATGTATCTCCCGCATGAAATGACTGTTATCTTCATGCAATCATATTTTTTACATCACAAACTTGGATATTTTTAGAAGCCAAATTTAGATTATATGACAAGGAAATTTAGCAAATATAGATTAAGATTGCATATGGCAACAGAATCAAACAGGTCTACTATAGAAGAGCAGCCGCTTTTCTCATTTCAACCAATTCAAGTATTTTAGGAAATTGTCTTGATTTAGGATAAAATATTTCAGAATTCAACGATTTCTTTTGTCGGGTTTTCTCTAGCCCTAACTGTCATAATTGCAACTATTCGAGGTATATATTCCAATGGTCTTCATGTAATATTTGCTCTTGCCATATCCTGCTATGGAGGTTCAATATTTGTTTTACTTAAGTGGTTTAAACAGGGGGAATTAGAGCCTAAATTCAAAAAGTTTATCATTTTTCAATCATTGATTTTAATGTTATTTGTCGTTGTCGCAAATGTATATTTCTGGAGTTCATGACAAAAGCTCTATTTTTATGATAACATTATTACATAATTTTGCCAATATAAACTGGAGATATTTAATACTTAAACGATTATTTTATTATCTACTACAGTTATTATCTTTTGCCTAGCTGCCATGTCAAATTTGGAATTGGCGTCGTTTTCGGAACCACTAAACATTTTTAGATAACGTTTCTTGACTTCATCAAATGTAAAACTTGTCTTCTTATGAAAAAATTTCATAAACTTCAATGTCGCGAGAATCTTCTTAATGGACACATCATCCAGAATATTCTTGACGGGAACATCATCAATCACATCTTTCACCACGACGTTACAATTAGATTCTGCTTTTGTTTTTGGAGCAACTTGATTTTCTTTAATCGATTTGAAATTGGTTTTCTTTTTTGCAACATTTTCACCAGCCTTTTGTTCTTCGCCATCTAATGAATTTTGTGAAGTAGTGTTTGCCATGCTAGGCACCACATATTATTGGCGATAAAGATAATTACCTTCATACTTAGACAAAAAGGACTCAGTCAAAGAAATTAGTTTTCCACCTCTACTTTTGATAAATCCCTTTTGCTCCAATGTCTCAACAAACAGATTTCTAGAATAAGCAGGTATTATGCCTGTATTATGCATGCGAATTAAGAAGGATACCATCATCAATTAGATTTGACAAAATGCCAAATAATTTTTCTACCTAAGTGTAAATTAGATTTACACTTGTTACTCTTATTGTAGCATCAATATGAAACTCCATGTGTCTTATGAGAACTTTCCTAAACCTCAACAATACTAATTCAAGATCACTGTCATCTATTCTTTTCGCAATTGGGTCCTTTATTGTCCCATGAAAAATGGAACTATTTAAAACCCCATTCCTGTCCTTAACTAATCGACATTCAATCAGAAAGTTGACGATGTCATCTTTATCCTTTAAACCAACACCTTTAAAGACATTTAAATTCGCTTCTATAAGCTCAACTAGTTTTGTAACGGTTATTCCAATATCAAAAAATGCTGCACACAATATTTGGTAGACCTTTGTTATTTCCGTGGGGATTTTCGGCCCCCGTTCAATTTTACCATCCCTAGTAATTAAAAATTCTGAAGATATTGAATCAGTTAGCCAGTCTAAAGGATTCACTTTTAAGAAAGCCTTAAAGTTTTGACCTTAAATACATAGGCCAATAAATTTACTGATAAAATTAACGACTTTGTTCCATTTTCTGTCGTGTAATTTATCCAATAACTTTTCCATAAGTATCAGCTTTAATATTTTTTGAAATCGCTCGTTGTATTTGATATCAGGAATAAGCCTGCCTAACCCACAATTTCTTAGAAACATTGATGTTTCTATCTTAAAATCGCCAATTGGATTTTCATTTGCCGAAGAGCAAATCCATATAATGCTAATTTCTTTGTGCAGGTCCTTGATGACAATCCTGTCCGAGATTACAATAACCATCAGATTTTCTACCCACTTACAACACTCATTTATTCTTTCTGACTAGTAGATTTATGTATAATTACTCTCAAATATAGATGTAACTTCCCCTTTGATTTTCCTACAGTGGAAGGCATCCCACATCTGATTTAAGCTTAACATTTCATATTCTGAAGTCATAATAAAGTCAAATAACTCGCGATCTTTCGAAAGCGCTTTGATGCCTTCAAAAAAGTTATTCAATTCATTTTTAGCTGTGTTATGAAAAATACACTCATACTAATATAGCGTATCGGAAAGTAATCAACGTCAATAAACAATACAAATGGCAATTTCCCCATTGTCAGAGGTTTCAAGAAAACATAACCGGCATCGGATCTTATATCTTCGAAATTAAACTTCATCGAAGAGTTTATCAGTTTGGTTTACCTTTGATTTAAAAAATGATGCAAAAAGAGAAAAATACTCCAATCAAATATCTTTATTTTTCACGTCAAAATCAAATCCCTTTAACCATTCAGGAAGACTACCCAGATTATGAAATTTGATACTAGAATCACTAATTATCAAGTCATCATGACCGCATAACTTATTTAGTTCAAGGGCGTCGGTGTCATTAGTCTCTAATAACTCATGCTGACAACTATCGTCCATAGTTTTCAAAGAGTGGCAAAAATTTCTAATATTTAGAGTACTTCATGTATTTACAATTCTTTTTGTAGAATATATTTGAATTGATCCAACCCTAATGAGTTAGGTAGATCAATTTTGTTATTTAGGAGTATAAAAGGGATATCCTTAGTTTTGCACAATATATCATATATGATCCTAACATGGTATAAAATATAATCTACTTTGTTGTTTCTTTAAAGGAATCTTTAAATGTTGAGCTATCAACAACATAGATGATTCCTTTTGCCAGATTGCAATATTTTGATATATTTTCAATGTCATGATATGGTATGTCCATAAAAGCATCTTCAATATTTGCATTTAATGATTTGCTTGTGTTGTAGAACTGGCCAGTTTTCAGCTAAATTATATGGTTTGATAAAAGGTACATAGTAAAAGAGGTTCGTTTTTCCACTTTTAATCCCACCGATTATAAGAATTTTAGATCTTTCTTCAAATGTCAAAACGTTCTTTTTGGTGACACGCGCAACAAACACTACATTAATATGAATGAAAGTACTATACGTAGAGACATAAATATTAATATGACGAAAGTAGCTCCAACAATGTAGGGTAATGTCATACAGTACAAAAATGCGTGGCTTGTCTTTTGATGCTTTTCATCATCGGGTTAGGGTTAGCAGACGAAAAAGATATCAGTGTAAAAGGGCTAGAAGCCATAAAATCTTGTTCAAAAGTCTATCTAGAATCATACACTTCGTTATTACTGGTCTCAAAGGAACGCCTGGTAAAAGTTTTGTTTGTGATGGATAGGAAACGTTTTATGGGAAATCTATCATTGAAGCTGATAGAGAATGTGTGGAATCTTTTTCTGATGAAATTATACTCTCTGCAAAAACTGAAAATGTAGCATTTTTAGTCGTAGGTGATCCGTTTGGGTAATAGACAACTATAAACTTTGACTTAGGGCAACAACCCATACTGACTTTGTCCTTAGAGCGATAAAAGACGGGATAAATTATAAGATTATACACAATGCTTCAATCATGAACGTTGTTGGAGTTTGTGGGCTTCAACTTTACAGATTTGGTCAAACGGTTTCAATTCCTTTCTTTACAGAAAGTTGGAAACCTGATAGTTTTTATGATAAAATAAAGGCTAATTTATCCCTGGGATTACACACCCTTTGCTTGTTGGACATAAAAGTCAAAGAACAAAGTGAAGAGAATTTGTTAAAGTACCTGAATGAATTATAAAAATAAAGAGGAAAGAAGATATATGAACCACCTCGTTTCATGACGGTATGGCAGGCACTTGAGCAAATTTTATATGTTGAAAAACAAAGAAAAGAAGACTGTAATACGTAAAAAGTTTAACTAATTAGTAATATCCAAAAATCGAAAAGTGATCGGAATTTCCAAGGCAGGTTCTGATGAACAATGTATAAAATTTGCAAGCATCAATGAGTTCTTAAATCACAAAGAAGTTTTAGGAGGTCCTTTGCACTCTTTAATTATCCCAAGTGACATCCACGAAATTGAAAACGAAATGCTAGAAATTTATGCATGAGTGATGAAATTAAGCGAAATAAAAGTTCAATATTGATTTATTGTGAATATATTATCGGACGGGGAGTTTACGACCCGGACTTCAGAAACGATTATTGGCAAGTTGAGTAAATGTTTAATGCCATTTTCATTTCGAATATACACTCACTTTAAGGGATTTACAACGTGTTGTCGTGTGGTGTGTGTGTGTCTGTAACCATTTTTTGCTTCCGTATCCTCCCCAATTTGGCCTATGAACTCAGAACATTCAATATATAGTAAAGATAGTTGTTGAGATATAGGTGGCGGAAGTTTTGGAAGCGGTATGTTGGATTGCTCATTAATATGGCACATTTGTGTCTATTTGCAATTAAATTAAAGTAAAATAATTGTTGTTTTATCTACTTTGTTAGCGTTTTAGGACTTGAGAATCGCTTGTTACACTTAGTTTTGAGACTCCTTATCTTAAAAAGTATCCAATCGATTAAACAATTATATTAATAGATAAAATTTATAGACATTTATTTATCAGAACAAAATAATGGAGATTCGGGATTCGCAAGAGGAAACTGAAAACGGTAAATGTGAAGGTCACGGGCGATAGAAGAAAGCGGTAAATGAATTCCCGATTGTTTTGAATATAGATATAATGTCAAAAAATAAAACAGTTGCTGTGTGTGAAAAAAATTATTGATAATTATAAACTCCCATATATTTCCAGACATGTTACGGTACTTACAAGAAAACATCTCAGAAGCTATTATTCAAGCTACAACAAAAACTCCAGAACAAATTCTATTTTTATGTCCGATTTAACGAGCACTGCGAGACTTGTTACTTTTCATTCACAACAGCACAATCCTGCTCCTCTACGCAAACTACAATATTTACATTTTACGTATATTTTCATTCTGATGTGCTTGTACTAAATTATTTAAACTTAATTTTAAAAATAAGAACTTGATCTAATTATAAATAAATCTCCAAGATTCAGAATACCCCTTAAAATCTGATGCAACAACTTTTCAAAGAAATCAAAAAGCCCCCTCCAATAGCAACAAGAAATTCAAAAATTAAGGAATTGGAACCTTTTAAATCGCCATATTCACCACCAAAACTTGATCAAAAAGAAATTGATTATTATACATTTTTTGGGTGCCTAAAAATCAAATCTGCAGTGTTAGTGGTTTCTCTTATAAACTTTTTAATATCCACATTGAATGCCAGCCTCTGCATTTGTTTTATGGACTACAAAAACATATGGGTAATTTCACTAGCCGTTTTACAATGTATCTATGCGTTCGTATATTTCATAGGCTATTATTGTCTTCGAAAATCAATATTAAATGTCTTTGCTGGTATTTTAGGAGCTTACGGACTTGACATATTGACATCTTTACTTGCTTACTTTACATTGCTAACATTAGTAGGAATAGACATAAGCGTCCTCCAAGGTACTCTTCTTTTAATTTCAATACTTACTTGTATTGTTAAAGTGTACTTTATACATATAGTTTATGATTACTACAAGGAACTAAATTATAGAAGGTGGCTGTCGAAAACATTTTGCCAAGCCTAATCAAGCCATTAAATGTATGAAAAAGATTTATTAATCACAACTTCTGCACTATAATAGATGTAGAACCACCACCACCATTGCAAATGCTGGCACACCTATATAAATATAACGTCAATACTTTTACCCAAATTCATTACATTTTAACAAATTAATGAGAGTAACTAATATTCTGCAGCCAGATGATCTTAACAATCAATTCACCAATGTCTTACCCAATTGGATGACCAAGACTGACACCACCCCCTGCGATGTTCAACTTATCTTGGCCGATTCCTAAAATCTATGTATTTGTTTTAGTAAGCGCACCTTTTGGTTAGCACAGGCCACTACTGAGAATGCTTCATTGATTTCAAATAAAGAAATGTCCGATATATCTTTCTTTACAAAACGCAATGCCTTTTCAATAGAATCTGAAGGAGATATAGAAAATTCCTTGGGGTCTCTTTCTGCATCTGCATAGCCTATTACAAAATCCTCTCTTATTCATACCAATTATTCTTGCTACAGGGGATAAATTCAATTCTTTGATTTTGGCATAACTTGCTAAGATAACTGCACTAGCACCGTCATTTAAGGTGGAAGCGTTGGCGGCCGTTATAGTTCCTAATAAAATCATAAAGGATAAAATACCATTTTCTTTAAAAGCCGGGCGTAGAGTAGAAATCTTTTCAAAATTTACTTTTTTGTATTCTTCATCTTCTTGTAGCAAGTGCTTTTTTCCCTTTAAATTAATCTCAACTGGAGTAACTTCGTTCTGGAATGTGCCATTCAATTTGAACTCATTTATTGCTATTACCTCCCAAGCTTTTTTAGCATTTCGGTATGAACGAATTGCGTAACGATCTTGTTGCTCACGGGTGATTCCATACTTCACTGCCGTTGATTCAGCGCATTCCCCCTCAAAATAATTAATTTAGGAAATTACCATATGCATTTGATACTTTTTGTCCCACAATCCGTCCAATAGTATGCCATCAAAGCACTCTTGGTTTCCATATTTGAACCCAGATCTCGCTTTGGAAAGGTAGTAAGGTACATTAGACATACTTTCCATGCCACCAGAAACTGTTATTTATATCATTATGATTTACCGACTACATCTGATTGTCCTAATTGAATTGATTGAAGACCGAGTGTAACAGACTTGAGGCCAGAAGCACACACTTTATTGACAGTCGTACATGTCACCGAGTAGGATAACTTTTAATTATTTGCATGTAAATTACACCTGCCTTAAGGCATGCTTGCCTTGCAGGGGCCTGTCCTATTCCCGCCGAAAGGACATTTCCCATGATTACTTCTTGAACTACTTGTGATGGAATGTCTAACTTTTAAATAGATAATTTAATTACTAAATTTTTTTAGTGCTCCGTTAACCGCAGCTGCTCCGAGATCTGTCGAAGATACGCTAGAAAGGGATCCACCAAAAGAGCCAATCGGAGTTCTGGCATACCCCACAATAAATACATCCAATTATATTATTTTTAATTCAAATTACTCTGATTGTAGAAAAGTTTCTGCTCCTTCTGAAGTTCATTGGTTTATAATATTTTGGTTTTACAATTACGAAATATTCAAGGCACGCCTTTTTGGATTGCTTTTTTTAATATTTTAAAAAACTTCAGTTCAAGTCCTTGAAAGCGGTGTACGTTCCAATGGATAATTGACTTTCAGCCCTCAGGACAGAAGTTATCGGAAGATTAGAATGAAGATAAACAGTTACCTGTGTATAAAATTAATATAATACAGAATAATTAAATAATTCTGAGGAGGTTTAATGATTATGAAATTGGATATGCACACATGTGTCTCTATTAAAAAGTCATTTTAGTATGGCCAATAAATATTTCGGTAAACTCCTCTATTAATGTTAAGAGTTCGCCAACGAAAGTTGTGAAACTAGTTTTTATGGGCTGCATTCTCAAATTGTAATCATTTATTTACTAAATTTAATTAACAACACCAACTCCGCCATGATAGAAGTAGAGCATAAAATAGAAGATACAAAGTTCGAGAAGGTAAAAAATAATAGCTGCAATAAAAGTGTACTAAGCGCCATTTGAATGGGTATGTCGGATTTTCCAACTTACCTAATCAAATTCATAGGAAGTCTGTTAAAAAAGGCTTCAATTTTACCATGATGGTTGTTGGTAGAGATATTCGGAGATGTTTATCAGGGGAATCCGGTTTAGGAAAGTCAACTATGGTCAATACTCTGTTTAATTCATATATCTACCCAGCAAAAGAAGAAAAAGAGCCTAGTCATGAAACCCCTAAAACTGTAGAAATACAATCAGTTCAAGGAAGTATTCTTTATTTTCCATTTTAATAGACATATCTGAAAATGGTGTTCAATTGCATCTCACTATAATCGACACGCCTGGCTTTGGCGATTTCATTGACAACCAAGATTGGTACATATATTTTTAACCACAAAGTTAGCTGGAAGCCGATTCTAGAATGTATTGAATCTCGTTTCAACTCATATTTGGAACAGGAATCCCGGGTTAACCGTAAAGACATTATTGACACGAGAGTTCATGCCTTGCTTTATTTTATTCCCGCAACTGGCCATAGGTAAATATTAAAATGAATATTTTCAGTCTACGCGCTGTAGATGTTGAGTTTATGAAGCGACTTCACCAGAGGGCGAACTTGATTCCAGTTATTGCAAAGGCTGACACAATGACGGAAGAAGAAATCATTCAATTCAAAGCCCGGGTAATAAATTGCGGATTCTAAATATTGATTAAAGAAGACATTGCTAATCACGGCATTCAAATTTATCAACCACTTGCCGATCAATACGATGATGAAGAGACAATGTCAGAAAATCATGAACTCATTGTAAAGCTTCCGAGTTTGTTTTATCAAAGGAGAAAATGCCCTTTGCCGTAGTTGGCAGCACACAGGAATTTGAAATTAACGGTAAAAAAGTTCGGGGAAGAAAATATCCATGGGGTGTCATCGAAGGTAAAGGTTTCGGTCAACTTTGAAAAGTTGACAATGAGGAACACAACGATTTTGCTAAACTAAGACAATTATTAATTCGGTACTTTGTCTCTTTAGTGTAGATAGTTCAAATATGGAAGACTTAAAGGAATACACCAATACTGTTTTATATGAGAATTTTCGAGCACAAAAATTATTAAACTCATCTGATAATGACCATGTGTAATATTTCACGACTGAAAAAATCAAAGATCCCATTACCATACATCGGTTGGGCCAGCAAATCATGAACTCAAATTGAAAGAGTTAGAGTCTGAATTACGCCAAATGCTTGAAGATAAGGTCAAGGAAAAAGAACAAAAATTGAAGAAAACGGAGGAAGAATTGTTTACTAAACACAAGGAAGTTAAACAGCATTTGGAGAATCAAAAGATGGAGCTGGAAGAACGAAGGAAGAAACTTGAGTCGCTTCGATTAACCTCAAACGATCATAAAAATTCTACCAGTACTAAAATAGGCCTCAAGCTGTTCGGCAAATAAATGATTTGGTATTATATTGCAAATTATTCTTAATTTTTAACATCGTATTAATCGCATTAGTGGCGCAGTGTTTGCACTAACTAATACTTCAAAAGCTCTCTATTTTAATTCAATAAATAAAAACGTTTTGTTTTATTTTTGCTACAGAAGCACGGAAATTATTTTTTCAAACCAGCAAAATTCGAAATCACAACATGACCTCATCAGAGGAGGAAAACGCAAATATAAATGTTTCTCAGAATATAAAATTCCCCGAGTATGCTGAAAAACGCGCAGGCGATAGTAATATTGAGTTAGCTGATTTCTTGGCTCCAAACCTAAAATGCAGTGGATGTGACTCAACATGTAAAATTTTATCAAGCCTTCTATAGATTCTTTGTCGGACGATAGATTCAGAAATTGTTGCAAAGAGAGGTTAGTAGAATATAGCTGGGAATGTTCTCTTTGTAAAACCTGTAGTAAATGCGGAAAGTATATTTCTTTGGTAAATGATATTTGATAAACAGAAAAAAAGGAAGATGCTATTTTATGCCCTGGTTGTGATAGAGCGTTCCACAATGACCCTTCTTGTTCTCAGAAAATAGAAGGCCAAAATAGTTGCGCATTTTGTTGTATCAGAGATAAAAATGGGCGTGAATTATTATTACCAAAATCAGTTGTTAATGAACAAGATGAATATTGGAAGTCGCAACTTTTGGGTAAAATGGTAAATGGAGAAAACGTTCTACCGGAGAGTCTCAAAACGATAAATGAATCGAGACTTAGTAAAACTACTTTGAAGAATCTTATCGTCACTCTTCCTTTAAAGAAGAATTTTTTGGGAACGACCACAATTGAAGGTGAAACTTTCGGTTTAAAGAATATGGAAGTCATTCACAATGAAAACGGAAAAATTATGTTTAAAAGAAAAAGAGGCCGACCTTCAAAGACTACCGCGCAGATCCCGTCTGAGCTTATAGTGCCCTCAAGAAATACTCCTAGAAAGACCTCGATAATAATAGAAGGAACCCCAATATCACGAAGATCAGCTTCAGAAATGGCTAAAAAGAAATTAGTTACTTGTGATGATATATATCATATGATGCAAGGGGCTCTTTCTGCAACTCAAGCAGATACGTCAAAGTGTCGACCGGAAAACGATGATATTATGAAATTCAAATTATCCGACTCAAGGGCAAAACAAAGAGAAGTAGAAAACTCTAATAAGACTAGTGCACCTAGCATTGTAGCCCATAATCCTTTCATGAATCCTTTCAAGACGATGCCAACCTTCAACGGTTTTGCATCAGATGCATTTAAACCAAACGTTCAACATAATAGTATTGTAGCAAATTCAAGTCTGGCAAAGTTTCCTATTCAGGGCGGACAGTCGTCTTTTCCTCAAATACCGCTTGGATTTTTTAGAAATCCTTCATCTTTCAACTCTTTGCAAACTGGTTTAACAAGAAATATACCTTTACCATATTTGAGTGCAGCTAATCATACCCCTCAAATTACGCCCAATCGCATTAGAACAATTCTATTTGGGAAGTATGAAATTGATCCCTGGTATAGTGCGCCGTATCCAGAGGAATATATAACACACAATGGGATCTTGTATATTTGTGAGTATTGCTTCAAATACATGAAATCTTATGTCGTCCTCGTTCGTCACATGGTAAAATGCAAATGCAACCATCCGCCCGGGGACGAAATATATCGACATGATTCATTATCTATTTTTGAAGTTAATGGATCCACCAATAAAGTAAGGGCATGTGTAACTTACGAAAGATCTACTGTCAAAATTTATGTCTGTTCGCCAAAATGTTTCTAGATCACAAGACTCTTTATTATGACGTAGAGCCTTTTCTATTTTATATTTTAACCGAATGGGATAACGAAGGCTGCCATTTTGTGGGCTACTTTTCAAAAGTAAGAGTTCATGGTGCGCTTTATTCACAGGAAAAATGTTCAGCATCTAATTTCAACGTATCTTGTATTTTGACTATGCCAACGTATCAAAGAAAAGGATATGGAAATTTCCTCATCGAATTTAGCTATCTGCTGTCGTCAGTTGAAGGTGTACTTGGAACCCCTGAGAAACCATTAAGTGATTTAGGTCTAATAAGTTACAGGAAATTTTGGAAGCAGAGAGTTTTAGAAGCCATAAGCGATGTGCGTGAACCTACAACAATAACACGTACGATATTGTTTTTTAGCGAAATAGAAATATCTTCCTTGACTGGAATGACAAATGATGACGTTGTCAGCGCATTAGAAAATTGTAATATGCTAAGAGTATCTGAGGCGAGCGTAGACGGGCCACCAGAGTTCTACATTGAGATTGACACAGAAGAGATCGAAAATTCTTTAAAAAAGTTTAATCTAAAGCCTCAACTTAGAGTTAATCCAGAGAACCTTTGTTGGAATCCTCATAAATTTAATGATCGATAAAATTTTGTTCTATTTAATTACATATTATATAGCACCATATATTCATATTCGTAGTTTATTTATTTATTTTTCAAACAAAGAACCATCAAGTTCAATGCATTTTCTAAATCCTTTTCAAAATTAGTAAGTCGAAAATTCCGCAGCTCAGTTTGACCCTGACTCCCGGATACGGAATCTGTAATATCTATGCGCAATTTGGAAGACCCACAGATTTCAATATTACTGGTATCAAAATTTAGATGAGTGGCCCATGGAATCTTTTGTCTCTCCGTTGAACAAGGGAAATGCTTTAGTTTCCAATACAAATAAATATTCCTAAACAGATATTTTTCAAGTAAAACCAACTTTCCCAGAATATAATTTTCCAAATCTTGATGCAGCGCCAAAGCGTTCTGGGTAAAAATGTTCAGCAAATAGTTTGAATGATCACTGGTGTTTCTGAATATAATTCTAGCTACATACTTTCTCTCGTGGATAAAATCGACTGTTCTTACTTTTGAGAGATAATTTTAATCACTATACCCAGCAAAAATCCATTTTTCAGCGTCATGAATCAGGACCAGGAAATTTACAAATGATCAATGTCACATGACATCCACAATCAACGTGAATTGATCGATTTATTTGAGAATCAATTAGCAGACACTCCTTTTTTTGATTTTATCCAGTTTAATGCAATTTTACATTTTTGCATACTTTGTCACTTGTCATATACACTTTGACAATGGCTTGTGGTTAATTTCGTCACTGTTTCAATCTGGAATCTGGATAGAGAGTAAAGTATAATTTTATAATTGGTATTTGGTTCTTTACTTGGCACCTCTCATTGGATCTAATGGCAAACCATGGCCCACCCCTGCCGAACTTATCTGTGAAATTTATTCACATGACTTTAGCAAAAACTGCTTTTAACCATTTAGGGGAAAGAAATGCGTTTCTAGTAGTGAACCAAATATATAAATACCGCTGTGAAACATTTGACTGCACAAAGGTAAGATTGCATACGATTAGATATCAAAGTTCCCAGATCTTTACCACTGGCACAATATGTTTAACACATACTTTTGTAAAAATGCCAAACTAAGAATAACTACTAATGATAAAATACATAACTGTAAGTTCATTTAACTGTGAGGAAAAGATGACATTGAGATTGAAAGCCCAAAGATTCCTTACTTTTTTTATGAGTTTTTTGCATGTAGATCAAAAACCAATAAATACGACTGGACCCTGAAAAATATTAAAGTGAATCTTATAGAATCTGATCAAGATGAAGAATCGTACGCAATATCTACATTCGAGAAAGACATTACACGAATCACAAAGCGAGAAAAGGTAAATATAAATTGGAAGATTGTTTGATTTCATATAGATGTAGGAGTACCATGAATTTCGATAGAAAGTTGCAAATAACACGTTTATGTATTAGCGTTGATCACGTTGAATGCTATCTTCAAAGCGAGACATTAAATATTGAAGGCATAGATTCACAAAAGATGATAAAAGAAGACAAGATACCTTCGGACTTTATGTACTCGATGAGGGAACAAGAATACTTTCAAGTATGCATAATAGTAAATTTTGATAAGATTTTGGATGTGAGAAGCAAATTCGTCTAAAGTTCTAAATGCAATAATAAAAAGTAATAAAATAAAAATTTAGCAGTCTTGGAATTTATTAGTATTAGTAGCGATAGTGTTCAGGTTTGAATGGACCTTCAGGTGCGAGGCCGAGATATTCAGCTTGAACATTTGTTAGCTTTGTCAATTTAACACCCAACTTTGACAAATGAGCCAAAGCGACTTCTTCGTCCAACTAGAATAATTTATGAATTAAGAAAATACTTTTTTAGGCAACATGTGAACTCCGATAGGGAATTTGGAGGAATCCGTCCAAAGAGCAATTTGAGCCAAAACTTGATTGGAGAAAGAGTTGCTCATAACAAAAGAAGGATGGCCAGTTGCACATCCCAAGTTGACAAGTCTACCTTCAGCAAGAAGGATGATTCTTCTCCCGTTTGGCAAAGTGTAGCGATCCACTTGAGGCTTCACATTGACGCAGCCAGTGGCATTTTTCTTTAGCCATGCAACGTCGATTTCAACATCAAAGTGACCAATGTTGCAAACAATTGAATCATCTTTCATGACAGAAAAATGATCTCCTGTAACAATGTCTCTACAACCAGTCGTTGTAACAAAAATGTTTCCTTCCTTTGCAGCTTCATCCATCGTAGTCACTTCGTACCCTTCCATAGCAGCTTGAAGTGCATTGATTGGGTCAATCTCAGTCACAATTACACGCGCTCCCATCCCTTTAAGAGCCGCACAACATCCTTTGCCAACATCTCCATAGCCAGCGACAATACAGACTTTCCCAGCGATCATTACATCAGTGGCTCTTTTGATTCCATCTATCAAAGATTCACGACATCCGTAAAGGTTATCGAATTTACTCTTGGTCACAGAATCATTTACATTAATAGCTGGCACTTTCAATGACCCATCTTTCATCTATTCTTATCATTTAATTAAATTTTACCATTTTATACAAGTGATGCACCCCAGTGGTAGTTTCCTCACTGATTCCTTTAATATCTTTCAATAGCTCTGGGTACTTATCATGGACAAGTCTGGTCAAGTCACCACCATCATCAAGTATCATATTCAAGGCTTTTCCATCTTTGAATCCCTTCAAAGTTTGCTCAATACACCAAAGATATTCATCATCGGTTTCTCCTTTCCATGCATATACTGGAATACCAGCTGCTGCAATAGCCGCAGCTGCATGATCTTGCGTGGAAAATATGTTGCAGCTTGACCATGTAACTTCAGCTCCAAGGTCAACCAAGGTCTCAATTAATACAGCGGTTTGGATAGTCATGTGCAAACAACCAGCAATACGAGCACCACTCAGTGGCTTACTAGAACCATATTTCTTACGAAGCTCAACAAGTCCTGGCATTTCATTTTCTGCAATTTCTATTTCTTTGCGCCCATAATCAGCCAACCCAATATCTGCTACTTTGTACGGAACTTGGTTCGTCATTTAACAAGGGTCAAAATGGAAAAAAAATCAAAATCTAAAATTCTAAAATAGAAGACGTTTGGACAGGAAATCCAATAGTTTCTCTTGTCTCAATCACCCCAAATATCTTTTTTTAATTTAGCTTTATTGTTTACTTTGCAAATTCTTGTAACAAAATCAGCACATTCCTTTAATGGATAAACTGAAGACTTTGGAGTTTCTTTTATGTAAACATTGCATTGAGAAATAATGTCAAGTAACGCTCTCATAACAAGTGGTGTATTAAATGAGTCACAAAGCGCTTCATGAATGTCACTTTTTCTATCTAATAAACTTTTAATTAAATAATCATAAAAAAATACATCGAATGGTCTTCGGCTTCTAAATTTTCAGGTTCATACCACTATGTTCCAATCCATGTGGGTGATGCTTTATATGTCCCAAAACTTTCACCTCATAGTCAAGGCAATTTTACAATTTGTTTCCCCTTTCTCAATAATCAAATAATCAATGTTAAAATGTGGTAGATTCAAAAAATTAAAAAGTACATTAGTATTTATTTCGCAGTTTAAAATACGGATGATTCAAAAGGTCATATATATTGTAGGGGACAAGTTTTGACCCAAAACGTATTCTTTTGTCTTGAAACAAAAAAATTCTGCTCAAATTCCATGCATCATTGTCATACCCTTCAGGCTTTGTCTGAATCCACCTGTAGACTTTGATGTAGTCTTCATCCTTTGTGTATAATGGTTCAATGGAAGTCTCATCTATAACCTCGTAAGGATAGTAACGCTTGCCATTATTTAATAACCGCCCATTCAAGATATAGAATATGACGCCATATGAAAACCAGTCGCTCGATTCATCGAAAACGGACGTTGGCATAAGTTTTTTTCTATCCATTCTGAAGTACTTTAGGTGTTCAGGGGAAAGATACATGACTGTTCCACCTATTATTGAAGGCCCATCGTCCTTTGTCACAGAAAATCCAAAATCTACAATCTTAATATTCCCTTCATAATATATTATATTATCCATTTTCACATCAAGCCAAATCAAGCCGCGCTGATGTAGCTCATTTATAGACATCGCAAGTTTACTTAAAGCATTTCTTACATTAACTAGGGTATTTGGAACATGTTTAAGGCTTTTTCCTGGTATATAGTCCATGATAAAATAATATCTCGGTCCTTCATTGTTGAAACAATAAATGTTCGGAGTGACAAATGTATCATTCATCATATGCAGTGCGCGAACATCACGGTAAAATGACTGAGAAATTGAATCCAAGTTTTCTTTGTTTAAGGCGGTAGTCGTTTTCATGGCGTATATTCTCCTGGTCCTTACGTTAATCACCTTGTAAACTGATCCGAAACCTCCTTCACCCAACTTTTCGATTGCCTCATACTCTTCATGCTGACAATAAGGTATCATATGAAATGGATAAATGAACTAAAATATTTTTAAATATATTGTACAGGGATATCAAGATTTGTTATATTGTCAATCACGTTAGGTGAGCACAGATCTTTGTAGAATATTAAAATTATATAAATCCACCTGAAAACACACATCATGATTTGTGAATGAATTATTGCTTCCTAAGTACATTTAATACCTTGACTTCAAGTCTTGAGCTTACCCAATTGTCAAAATTGAAACCCTTTTGGTTCTTAATTCATCCTTGTCAGCTAAAACGGGAAATATTAATACAAGTCTCGCAGTGCTTGTTAACTGGACGGGGAGATATTCTATGATGATTGGTCGGAATTAGGGTTTTAAAATTANTGTTTATCGTGACAGTAGAAATCCAGCGTACTGGTGCAGCATTGGGATTCTTTACCACAAGATTGGCCAGTTTCGTGACTCGTTGGACGCCTACAGCAGGGCCATCCACATTTCTCCGTTTATCTTTGAAGTTTGGTTTAACTTGGGTGTTTTATATGAATCTTGCAACAATCAAGTCAACGATGCTTTAGACGCTTATCAAAAGGCTCTTGATCAAGATTCTACACACGAAATTGCGCGCCAAAGAATCGCTTATTTAAGGCAAGGCCAGGGAAGGTAATTTTCTTGTTTAGTAAAAATAGCCATGCAACTCCTGCTCCAATCGATATTAATCCAAATTTCTTTAAATTGTCTCTTTTAACCAACCAGAGAGCCCCACAAAGCCTTGGACGGCCATTTGATTCTTATCATGCCCCAAATACTGCAGGGGGCATTTCATCCGCTACTCAGCCGTCAACCCAATCGCTTAGCCAAGCTCAAGTTAGGCAGCCACTAAGACTTCCACAATATTCAAATACCCCAAGGCCAGTTGTATCTCGTCCTTACTATCAATCTCCAATTCAAGCAACGTCTCAAATTCCTCTAAATAGCTCATCTTTCCAACAATCACCTCATCAACAGTCTCATCCATTGCATTATTCTTATCATCAACGCTCTGCGCAGCCATCGACGCCTTCCAATTTCAATTATCAAGGAATGTATTCCAATAATTCTCACTACACTCCAACAAGGCCAAATGTTACCCCCTTGGCTCAAAAGAGTCAACCAATAAGAGAATATTATCCTGAAATTTCTGAAGACAAAAATCCCCTCCCGTCAATTCAAACAAAGTCATCAGAAAACAAAGAGACCAAAGAATAAACGGTTAATCTAATAATAAATAAACTAAATTTGGATAGTACATTTAACAATTGCTTTATTCTGCTTTTTTAGCTACACCTACATTGGCAGGTCTGATCACTCGTCCATGAAGTAGGCATCCCTTCTTTTCTACAACTAAAATCGTTCCCTCGGGTTTATCTTTAGAAGGAATTTGAAATAATGCATTATGCAAGTTGGGATTAAATGCCTCGTTAAGTGGTTCATACATTTCCACTCCATGCCTTTTGAAGATTGTTAGCAATTCACGTCTAGTAGTCTCTAACCCTTGATACAAGTTTTTCAAATGTGGATTTTTATCATCGTTTCTATGCTCTTCTGGTACTGCTGATATCGCCATTTCCAAAACATCGGCGACAGCTAGCAAGTCTTTGACAAACTTTTGACTTGCAAACAATGAAGCATCTTGGACTTCTCGCTTGGTCCTGTTTCTAAGATTTTCCATATCCGCCAATGTCATTCTGAATTTATTAGTCAATTCTTCAATCTTCTTGTCCCTAGGATCTTCTTTACTAGTAACTTCTTCAGACTTTTTCTGTTCTAGTTCTTGGCGCGAAGCGGATTCAGTCGGCTTATTTTCTACTGGTTCATTGGTCTTTTTATCGTCATTCTTTTCCTCCATTTTCGCTTTTAATGGTTGTTCCTCGGGCTTTCCTGAAAAAAATAAAGATAGTCTAGGCGAATTATGAAAATTTAAAGAGAGTAACTGTCTCATAGGAGTTACTGCATTACGTCTTAAAACTGATCGTGAAAGAAACATGTGGCTAGGATTTCCCTAAAAGGGATTACATAATGACAATTCAAAAATTTATTTTTCTAATCACTTTCTACCATAAATTCTAATACACGAGAAAATTCTACTACATCTCCAGAGTCCTCATCTTTCAATTGAATCCTCTCAATAGATTGTAAATCTTCCTTTACACAAATAAAATGCAAGTTCACTTGAGAGCATTCATTGGGGTTTAAGATTCTTTTATATCTCATTTATATAAATTACCCTACGCTACTCTCGGTTTCTAAACAAAACACATTTGTCTTCGGTCCTTCAGAAAGGTACACATCTTGAAGCATTTCTAATTGTAACACAAGATATTAATTACCTGCATCACTTTTAAAAATCGCATTGCTCTTTCCTTCCATCAACTCATTAACGTGTGAATTCGTATTTCTAGAGCGATTAGCATTTTCATACCTTACGTGGAATTGAAGAAAGATGAAGGAATAATGATTGTAAATCTTTTACATGATTCACTTTGGTTTACAATAAAAACATGCAATGTGAAAACTTTTCCGACAACAATCCTCTTCTCGGCAACTTTTTAACAGCTAGAGTGCAATTTACGCGAAAATGAGACAGAGATATCGTTTATTCGCCTTTGGTGAAACATTTCTGTGAGATCAATGGATTTTTCAAGAGTCAAATCAAAATCGCTTCCAATGACATGAAGCAGTGCATGAAAATCATTGTCGTTGGAAAACAAAGAATCCGAAACAAAATCAGAAATTAGAGAAATTTTAAACAAAGCGCTATAGTCACACTTATCTAATACAAAAGGTGTGATTTCCTTGTCGAATGGTGCATAAAAACATACTTCTATTTTAGAAATGAGAAAACAATCATCAGTCGTCTTTTTACCGGAATCAATATTTTTTCTTTTAATATTTAATATTTTCAAGTCTAAACTCTTTATTACTATCGGCAATTGGACTTTTGGATTGTGATTGATAACAATTGTGGCTATGACCGAATCAATGCCTACTTTGTTAAAGTAAAATTGGGCATAAAATGGAGCTGATATGGATATGTTTTGAGATATAATCCTTTTAAAAAGTGAGTTCCCAATGTTTTCGTTGGGATTCACGCTAGGCCGCCTATTTTTCTCTTTTATTGATAACGACAAATCTTTCTCACATAAATAAATCATCTGTTACAATCATTGGATTCTAATATTTTCATTATCATATTATTTTTGCTTGCATGCTTGAGTTCATTTTCAAGGGCTGTTTCAGACTTTTCATCCTTCGACAATTGAAAATTTATATTAACAAGTGAACCATAATAACTTGACAATGATGGATCTGATATCAAACATAGTGAGTGTTTGCTTACATATCCTTAAAATCACTGGAAAAATTACACAATGTTCATTTTCGTCAACTTTCACATTTTCAAAAGAGATTTTGTAGTTTTTATAGCTAAATGACATTAAAGATGTTATGTCGTATATTAAGGGAAGCTTATTCAACGTTATGCTAACAGAGTTTATGACCAACGACAAACAGTTTTCTATAGATGGCTGGGCAAATTCCTTTTTAAATTTGACTTTAATAAATATTTCGCTCTTTCTGCCATAAATAATATTGTCTGGAGACGATATTACGATGTCGTCAATAAAGTTCATTTTTGAATTTTGCGAATTGCAAAACCATATACACTAGGTCGTGAGGGTTGACTCTAAAAGCTTAAATGATCTTACTTTAGACAAATGGCTTAAAACACCATAGAATGTTACATGCACTACACTTTGTACACTAAATTATTAATTTAAATATTGGAGTTTATTTGCGATCTGCGGCGGCATCTGCCCCATTTTTCTTTTGTATATAGACTGATAACATCTCTCTTTTTTCTTGATTAGTTAAAGAAGAATCTAATATGCGTGTCTGAAGATCTCTTTGGCCAAAAATGGTCCAATTATTCTTTGTATTTAAAAGTGCATCAATGAATTTCCAATTCTGAGTCTTCTCAAAGTATAACAAGTCATTAACCTGCTCATCGACAGATTTCTTCTTGAATCCCGAAAAATACTTTGACTGAATGTTTTGTATTGCAGAAAGATCGTTGGAACTTGAGTATTTTGTCAAAGCGAATGCACTAATAGGCGTGTGGTATTTATGAACTAAATGGTTGAAAAAATCAAATTGATTTAATCGAATTGCTTCATCCACTGCCATAGATTTGATCTCGGGTGTGGCAATGTAAGATAGTAGTAATGTAGCTGTGGTTTCATCACCAGCCTTCATTGAATGTGTTGCTAATGAAAGCTTAACGGGATCATGTCTTGCTGGTGTGCCCTCCATAATCAATAAAAGTAAAGTCTTGGAGAGAGAATCAGTCCATTTTTCATCCAGTTTGCCAGGCTGATTAATTGAAATAAAACGGCCATTCTTTTCAACCGATGCATTGGGTATCGCTAATTTGATGACCCTCATGAAGTTAGCTTGGAGTAGCATGCTATTTTTATTGCCTTCGTCCAAGAGATCTCGAATAATTTTCCATTTTTGCGGCATTTTGCTTTCAGCGATTTTTAAAAGTTGCTCATATTTAGTCTTGGCATCCATATATTTGAACTGAGTAGAATATTCCCGCATAATAAAACTGTAAAATTTTGGTTTTCTTTCATGCATTTTCAATTTAGAAACTAGCATTAACTCGTTTAAACTAACGGGAACATTCTTGTCACGAATCATGAACACGGACAAACGAAGAGCGTCTGAGGATATAGCTGTCTCTAAATTGACGCTATCAGAAAATTCAATCATCAGTAATTTGGACTGATGTTTGTCAGCATATCTCAAGACAGCTCTCTTAACGAGCTCCGAACCACTTACTTTTCCTATTTTGAGAAGAATCCTTTCTTTTTCATAATTATTATAGTTAAAGCTTTCTTCTTTGTGCCAAATTAAAGAAGGAATTTCTTTATCATAATGAATCGAATCGGCATTCATTAAAAGAAGAGCCAAAGGCATATTTTTCTTATCAGTAAACTCCTTGGCTAATTTATCTATAAATTCCTTGGAGAGAATGTTATTTAAACGATTCCATGTTTCGTTTTCCAAGTGGTACTCAAAAATTGATTTTTGTTCCTCGAAATTACGCTTGTTAAAGTCAAATTTGAAGAAATATTTTTCGGCCATAATAATAATCTCTGGCTTTTTTGAATTGTAGGCGTAAATCAAGTTCTCAGATTTCAATGGAACTTTGTCAGTCAAGTAAGATAAGGATTGATCTTGTTTGGACTCAAGTGCTATGTGTAAAAGATTAAATTTTTGGATATCATCAGGTGTAGAAACCAGTAACTTTAAGATTTCTAAATCTCCGATCTGCGTGGCTTGTTGGGCGATTTTTTGTTTATCTAGTCTTCCCTTTTCAATAAGTTTGCGAATCCAAAAGATTTCAATTTTCTTATACTCGCTACTATGAAAAGATGACTTCCCATTAACGTATTTAGATGCGTTGATATTTCCCTCCTTCATAATATAATACGCAAGATTTATTGTTTGCTGGTTCTGTAAATCATCTTTAGTCAGTCTTCTCAGAATGTTGAACCAATATTCTCGTGCTTCTTTTGATTCTTTTGGAATTATCTTTCGTAGTATATTTGAAAGTCTAAGATCCGCATTAACGTCATGGTCATTGAAAGTACTTTTCAATGCGCGATATTGGTCTTCAAAAGTATTTAGCTTTCTATTAACTGAACTCAACCCGACTATGCTCGTTATTGATCTTTTCGAATAANTATTGACCTTTTCGAATAATCAGCATTAATCCATGGTGACTTTGGAACTACTAGCTGTTGTCCTTCATGCATCATACCCAATTGGGCATGTCTTGGTAATTGTAATTGTCTATTATTGAACGTATTTGCGTGAGAGATCGGTAGTAAATTTACGATGCCGCCAGTTGATCTAACTGCATGTAAAAATAAGAAGATAATTAAGTGGTATGTGTCCTTCATTTAGTTTGTTACAAATTACCCCTAGTAGACACAAAAATATTCCGGCTATTTTTAGTATTTAAAAGAAATNTCGGTAGTAAATTTGCGATACCTCCAGTTGATCTAACTGCATGTAAAAATAAAAAGATAATTAAGTGGTATGTGTCCATCTGCATCATTTAGTTTGTTACAAATTACCCCTAGAAGGCACCCAAAAATATTCCTGCTATTTTTAGTATTTAAAAGACAAGGAGTTTTCACGCATAATAGATTACATAATTAAAATTTAGAATTTATTTAAAAGTAGTCATGATATATCTGACGAGTCATCGCTCGAGGAAATTAATACAGCTTTGTCGCTTTCATCGCTTTTTAATTCATTTGAACGGAGATTAAGCTTGTATGCCCTGTTATTGCCATATTGATTTTTGGATGTTTTGAAACCTAAACTTTCTTGATGTTGTGTCATTAAGGAACGAAGGTAAATTGAGGTGTCGTCCATTGAAACATGTTGTGAATCATCATTGATAAAACTTGACATTGCGGAGAATTCACCATCAGGCAATTCATCGTCATCCTTTTCTGAATTTGCAGCTTCAAGGTCGAGAAATTGAGAGATTTTTCTTTTTCTGTTTATTGGAAATTTCTGTAATGTTGGTGATGAGATTGTTGGTGTTTCAGGCGAGAAAATAACTCTTTTTTTGTTTGCCTTGGCTGCAATTGGGGTTTCTAGAACTGAGGGAGTTTCTAATCCCTTTTCAAGATCAGGGAACTGGTGAAAGCTTGTATCTATAGTGTCTGAAGAGTGTTTAGTTTCAGAGAGTTGTTCAAATTTCACTAGAATTGGGGAAGAAGGTGGATTAATCTCGCCCATAAACAAAGAAAATGGTAAAGTAAAATCAGTGAAATTTAATTTCTGAATTTTCCAGTTTATGATTTTAGGAATTTTGATTTCATTTTCTGAAATTTCAGAACAATTTTCTTCCTCATCTAAAAGGTCATTAAGAATAACGTTAATGTTATCTTCATCGTTGTCTGACAAATAATTTATTTGTGAATTTGAATTGTCTTGAGAAAATGATTGGATCTTCAGTAGAATTGAATGAAAGGCTTGGGATGTTTTTGACAGGGGGCGAATAAAGTTTGTTTTAGAAGAAATTGAAGAAAATTGTTGACGTTTGGATTCAAAGAGTTTCTTTTGGTTTTCTGAAATTTCGATCGTTGGAAAAGATAAATTTTTTGTTCTTTTTGATTGGGGCGTTTTTAGAAACTTTTGGGAAGGCAAGTGAATCTCTAGCATTAAACTTTTGCATTGACTTGGATTCGGAATCATTTGAGGATTGTTTTGATAAAGTTGAAATTTGGAGTCTTTTATTATTGCTTTTTGAACAGATTGATATTGATCTTTGGATCTTTTATATTTCGTTTGTTCTTTTCCAGCTGAAAGTAACAAAATCACCTCACCGCTTCTCTTTCTGCCAGTTCTTCCAAACCTTTGTAACATTCTTATCGGTGACGCTTGGGCATCAAAACAAACTATCAAATCTACTTCTCCAATGTCCAATCCTTCTTCACCAATCGACGTCGCAACGATTACATTAAATATTCCATTTTTAAAATCTTCTAAAACCTTTATCTGTTCCTTTTGCTTCAATCCCCTTGTCTTGCCATGTGATTGACCCACAAACGTGGCAACCCTGACTTGATCCTCTTCTTTTAGATACACAAATATTTCTTCAACTATTTCTCTAAAATTGGCAAATATTATCACTTTTGAATCACGCCCATTCTTTGAAAAATGCTCGTTTAAAGATTCTTTCAATTTCTGAAATTTCGGATGAGATTCTCTTTTCGTGTTTCTCAATTCATTCAAATACTTTACTAGATTATGCAATTCTATATTCTTTTGCAAATTCATTATTAACGACGGATGATGATCAGAATCGCCTTCTAAAGGTGATGTCAAAGTCTTATAAAACATATTCAGTCCATAGCACATCAAATTCTCTAGAGCTCGCGCGAAAAGAATTAAACAAGAAAATATTACTTCATAAGTGCCAAGATTACTTCGAATTTGTCTGCATTGATTCCGCCTTTCCATCAAATACCAAACAGAAAGCGTCTCTGGGTTTTTGTCATGTAGACAATTCGATTGATTCAAAAGATTTAAATAAGGCTTCATTATTTTATTTATAAAACCATTTTTCAAACTTTGAAGCGTTGGGTCCAATTCAAGCACAAAAACCTTCTTTTCCTTTTGATTAACATATTTTTTAACATCTATAGATTCTTCCGTTCGTATCTCAATGTGGCTAATTAATAGATTATTTACAATCTCTTGTACTGCCTTTGGATCAGATGCAGGGGTAGCCGTTAAAGCCAAGATTCTGAATTGCGAGTTGAAACAACTTATTTCCTTTACAACTTCACTATAAGCATGAGAACCCATCGCTCTATGAGCCTCATCTATGACCAGACAAACCAAATTCTCTGAAATAAATTTATGCCTCTTTAGATCATTTTGCAACACCTGTGGTGTCATAAAAAAGCAACGCTTATTATTCCAATAGTGATCTCTCTTTTCTGGAGAAATCGAACCTGTTAGCTCGGCTATTTTCTCTCTTTCCATACCAGTCATTGAATAACAGGCTTCAATTTGTTGAGAGACAAGAGGTTTAGTGGGCGCTAAAAAAATAATCATTCCTTTTGGAAACCACCGATAATAGTTAAACATTACAACAGCAGCAATCAAGGTTTTGCCTAGGCCTGTAGGAAGACACACCAAAGTATTATGAAAAAGTGATTTTTGCACAATATTATATTGATACTCTCTTAAACTAAAATTCGACGGGTATATCCAATTTTGTATTGCATCTTGATCCATACAAACTGAAAATTTGGCAAGGGTCATAGTGAGGGATAACAGAAAAATGGAATTATTCAACCTTGATTCACTGAACGTCCCCATTCAGAGTAACCTCCACCAGTTGATTTTTCAAAATAAAAAATTAAAAATGCCCCAAATTAGTGAGTTATATGAAAAATGCTCCCAGCAGGGGTCGAACCTGCGGCCTTCGCGTTATTAGCACGACGCTCTAACCAACTGAGCTATGGGAGCTGATGAATGTTATCATTTGAATAAATGTTTAAATGGAAACTTTATGCCGCCCCTAAAAAGCAATTGCTTTTGTGTGGCTTGAACCATGTGGTACTTTTTTTTCTGCCTAACTTCGTTCGTATTTTCAACCTTGCTCGATTTCAAGGTTTTGGCGGATTTTGAAACTGTTGAGCAAAACAATATCAGTGCCAAAAAAGCCATTTTAAACAATGAAGGTACACTCAAAGATCTTGCCCGTTACAAATTTGCTGAAAGTGGGAAAGACTATGAAAATGATTATTTTTCTTCATTGGTAGAGTGTGGAGATAAAAATATTGATGTGATACGACAGATCTTGAGACGACAATATGATACTTTGTACCTGAGAGAACCAAGCAAATTTATGACTTATTATGCTCTAGCTATTGAAAAAGATCAAATTAATACATTCAAGTTATTGGTGGAATTTACAAAGTCAAATGATCACTGGTTATTTTTCGTTTCGGATATGTCAGGGGAAACAATTGTTACGAAAGCGATGAAATCAAAAAAGCATAGAAAAGATATCATATCTTTTCTTATGGAGAAGAATATTATTGAAGATGACAGTGTACTTCCCAATGGCCAAACTTTGGCAGAATATGCAGAATCAATGCATAAAAAAGATAACAAATTCATGAAGTTATTTAAAAAGAATGAGAGAATTTCAAGAAAGAAATTAGGTTGCAAAAAGAAATTACCAACAACTCTATTGTCATACAATTTGATTGATTCTATTATGAATATCGAAGTCGATAAATTTACTTATTTGATAAATGAAATACCAAAACTTCCAAATAAATATTTGTCGAATAATGATCAACTCAAAAAGTCGGGTCTGAAACTTAAAGATAATTCTGAAATTTTACTAGAAAAAGTCAGAGCAATTTACCTAAAGATATCATACGTAAAGAACGTCAAACTTTATAATGCTCTAAGAAAACGATTTCCACTTAAGAGTGAATACTTAATGTTCAACATTGATGGTGACTGCATGGCCTTCCCTGCTATTGTTGTTCAATCGCAAAATTATGAAATTATTTCGAGCGTAATACAAGATTATCCAGACTTATCGATTATGAACGGAATAAATTCGTTGCTCCATTTAGCGATTGACAGTGAATATTACTCGAATGAACTCGTGCAGGAGATCTTACTTGGATTTAAAGAAGCAAAGCAAGACGTCGAATTATTTAGATACGGAAACGACCAAAATTATTTAAATGTATTCTTTTATGCCATTAATGAGAAAAAATACGCAGAGGCGGCTTCAATGCTCTCTTGTAATCTCTTTACCTTAAATTTCAAAAAGAATTTACCATTTAGTATCCTTGAAAAGCTCTTGATAGATAATGAGTTCAATTTTTTAATTACAATTTATGAAACAAGCTATGAAGGATATAATGAGATTAAGAGACAATTGAGAGAATCACTTAAAGAAAGTATGTCTTTTAATCATTCTCCTTTATTCTTCATGGCTTTGAACACGTATTCCGCAGACAAAAAGATTTTCAAAATGATTCTCGATTTGTGCCCAGACGCATTAACAAAGAGAAACGTCTATGGAGAAAATTTTATGGAATTTATCGATAGAAATGAAGATTTGATTCATTGGAAAGATTTAATTGTGAAATATCAAAATGGCCAAATTGACGAAGACGAAGAAGAAGTCTCTGACGAGGAAACTGAAGAAGAATCCGATGGTGAGAGTGAAACAAATTCTAAAGATGAGAGCGAAAATGGATCTGATGAAGAAAGTGAAAATGGAACAAAGGAAACTGAAACTCTTTTTTCGGAAATTGATGAAAGAGTCGACGATAAAAATTCTTCTTCAGACCTTGATGAAAAATCAATCACTGATGATGCAGCCACTAGCGTCGACGAAGAAGATCCAACTGCGCTTGAAGATTTATCGGAGGAGTTAGGTATTTGCGATTGCCATGATTGCCTAATTCATCTTGATATGTTGGAAGCTTATGAAAAGGCTCAATATTTGGATTTGATCAAGTAAATGCTTCTTTTTATTCTAACCAGATGTCCAAATCTTCGCCAAAGACGTGGATCCTTTTCATCCTTGAACATTCCAATTCTTTTATGATTTTAAGCTCTTAAAATAAATTATTTATGCATTTACATTTATTATACATGTCAACTTTCTTTATCCATATTTATGTTCTCGGATATCGAGAAGTTCGCAACGCCACCTATTTCTTTGGTTATAACAATGCAGGGAGGAGATTGTATGGTAACTATCAAAGCACGATTTGGCTCCACATTTAGGCGTGTCTCTTTATGTAATAAGGATTTGGTAACCACTAATTTCAGACAAAATAGACCTACAATGAACTTTGCTTCATTATGCAACGTTTATTCAAAAGAGATTTATCTGATAATCCAGAAAATTACCAGTTAAATTATATAGATGAAGGTAATATCTGAGCCCTCTTTTTTAGTGATGGCGATTTAATTCTATTGACAGACGACAACGACGTACAGCATGCACTGTTAACTATGAACAAATTAAATATAATCGTGAAAGGTAAACATTATATATTTACTCAACAGATTCAAGTAAATCTGACTTGCAAGACCAACAATCAATTAACACCCTAATTCCCTCATTAGAAAAAATACGATTTTTGGCTGATTACTTCATTCGTGAGTTATCAAACATTCAATCTTTGTCAGGACAAGAGGAAAAAGAACCACCGAAAAATCTAGGAAATACCATCCACCCATTAAGCTCCGAAGATATAAGTATGTAAGTTCTGNTATAAGTATGTAATTTGTGCAATATGAATAGAAAAATTTATTCCTGAAATCGAACAAACAGAAGTTATCGATAAAAATTTAACGGCAGCTGAATCTGCTCCTTTGAAAGATATGCCTTTAGAAAATCAAACTACCTTAAACTTACCGATTCAACCCTATACAGCTCAACCACCCCCTTCACAGTTGCAGAATCAGCACATCCCATATCAACAATATATTCCTAGTAATCAAGGGTTTGTCAGTAATCCTGCCATAGGCAACATTCATCCTAATTCGATGCAGTTTCCAAATATGGCTATAAATGCAAATTCATCAATGGCAAATCCATCAATGGGATATCAATACGCACCACCTATTCCCAGAAAACCGAAATCGAATATACAGCCTAGTCAATAAATAAGAAGGGGTACATTTATGTTATTATAACATTATTAATTATAGATGAATCACATAAATATTATTTTTTTGCGTTTCTGCGAGTTTATTTTTGACGTGAATTTCAATGTCAAGATGTCCTCATGGTTCATTCCTTTCCGCTGGAAGTTTTAAAGAACAATCTTTTTTTTTTATATTTTAAATATATACAGTTATTTGAATAATCGTATTTATTAAGGATGAGGGATCCACATCGTCAAAATCACCAAGGAGTCGAACCTTGCCTCAACCTGAAAACCCCAGAAAATTCGGAAACATGGATGGGGATCGAACCATGCACCTAGACGTCCGTAAGCATCATGGTTAGCCACTAGACCAACGGAAAGTCTAAATAAATTATTATCTTGACTTTTTAATAAAGATAACCATTACATGTCTTGATTCAATCAAAAGCGAGTCTCATTAATTAGGCTTCAAAAATAAGCTTCAATCGTCAAAACATGACTATACCATTATTTTATGATAGCAAAGAAAAATTAACCGATGCTATAGCCAATGCCGATGTATATGATGTGACTGAGAAAGATATAACCACTCCGATTATTATGGAGTAACAAAGTGATGTCAATGTAAGATAAGTCCAGGTATCGAACATATACCAACAATTCATGAAATTCAAAATATAATTAATCATGTTCCAAAGTATCAGTCAGCTGGAATCATCTCTGTGGAGCGTCTAGATGCAGCATTGAGCAACATTGTATTTGTTTGCCATTTCAGCAATAGTTCACCCTTGTTAATTAGATTTTACGGCAGCGGCACCACTCATTTAATATCTAGAAGTCGAGAAGTGAGATTGGCCTCTAAAATTTCTGCAAAAGGGTTGATGCCCCGCATTCTGGCAGCTTTTGATTTCGGTCGTGTGGAGGAGTACATTCAAGGAGTAGCACCTTTGACGCCATCAAATATGCGCAAGCCAGGTATTTCAAAGAAAATAGCAAAGCAGTTGCGCATATTACATTGTGTTGAGGTAAAGGAGAAAAGCACTCAAATCTGGAGTCAACTGGACAAATGGTACACGCTACTACTTTCAAATCAGAATCTTGAACAAAATCACATAGAAATCATTGATAATAAATTGAAAGAGCTAAAGATGAAACTGGAAAACTCCTATGAAGATGAACAAACCTGTCTTATTCATGGTGATGTAATGGCTAATTTATATTTAACGAATAGCTTCAATATGGGAACATTCTTTGTGATGAGGATGAAAACTTGATGCTAATCGACTTTGAATATTCGTTAATTGCACAAAGGGAATATGATATAGCAAACCACTTTTGTGAATGGATGGCCAACTATGACAGTGAAAATCCCCACATTCTCCATCAAAATTTGTTTCCTTCTCTTGAAGAACGATACAACTTTTACCGGGCATACTTTGAAGAAAAAGAAAACGTGCAACTTGAACAATTCGATTTGATAGTTATGAGTTTTGTGCCTTTGTCTCATCTATTTTGGTGCATATGGGGTTTTTTGCTGGCTAACAAACAAAAAGGAATGACTTTTGACTATTACTCTTACGCCCTTCAAAGATTGAAATATTTAATAAATAACACATAACATCCGCATTGGTCTAGTGGCTAGGATTTTGCGCTTTCACCGCAAAGGCCGGGGTTCGATTCCCCGATGCGGAAATCTTTTCCACCTATTTATAATTTTTATTCTCCGACCTCGCTACAACCATGACATATCCGATTTCTGTTGTGCAAATCTTGATGTCAGCTATGTTTTTGTTGACTGTAAGTTTAATTCTGTTTGTATATTCTTTGTTCACTGTTCTTGCTCAAAAATCAAGGACACTTGATACATACACCAAAGTAGTTTCTTCATTTTCGTTTGCTTCATGGGCTCTATTAGTCATAGTTGTGTTTCAAGGCGTATATCCATTTGATTGCGATACAACGGTTAGAATAGCCAATTTCTTGGAAAGCATGGGGATGATGGGAATAGACTATCTGCTCCTTTACCGGGCGATACTTTTAAGCTTTAAAAACAAATATGTTATGTGGTTTTCCTATTTTACGGTGGCGGTTAGAGGAATCGTCGNTACCGGGCGATACTTTTAAGCTTTAAAAACAAATATGTTATGTGGTTTTCTTATTTTACGGTGGCCGTTAGGGGAATTGTCAGTGTTATGAATTTGGTCTTTCCTGGTGCCAAGATGATGGATGGTGTTTGTATGTATGGGTGGGATGTTGATGTTCTTACCACATTTGTAGTTATTGATATGCTTGTTGATATCATTGTAACCACTGTGACAATTCAATCATTACGACAATACCTGAATGATGCGAAACAATACCTATCGAACGTGGGAGCGCCGATTCAAGTTGCTGTAATCAAAAGTTCTGTCATTCGCTCGTTTATGATATTGATAGTGAACATTGTCATGATATTGGCCATTTTTCATCGTTTGCTTAGTCAACACGGATTGACTGTGTGTCTTTCAACATGTGCTATTTATCAATTATTAATAATCACAGAAAGAGGATTGGTGGAAACATTGAGAAAGAGAAGCTTCCAACTAAGTAGCCATGCTGGGCCATCACAAGTGAAAGCAAGGATAGGTGCTACAGCAACATTAACATAAATAAAGTGCATTTATTGTAAGTGCGAAATTAAAGGGTGCCATTTATGTATTGATCATGAAGTTTTAATTGCGCGTCGAATTCTTTTCTCAATTTTTTCGTTTTTGATTTTGCTAGTTCTTCACCCTTGTTGTCATGGGTTGGAAATCCCTTCTAACAAAAAAGTGAATAATTTTACCGTTTCATCGAATTTTGAAAATAAGTCTTTATAATCACCAATTTTAAACATTTCATTAGGACTTATTTTTGCCTTTTCAATTTTTTCTTGCTTTTTTCTTTCTTTTTCAGCGGCCACCAGAGCTTTATTTCTCTCTCTTTCTTCATCACGCTAAATCATGAAAAGATAAAATTGTCTACTTGCTTTTTCTCTTGCCTCATTTTGACGACAAAATCCTTGTCCACCAATTTTACTTTGGTTGAGCCATCTCTGTCTTCCAAAAGAACTCCAAGATTTAAAAGATCTTCGTCTCTTAATTTATCGCTCAATATCAAGTATTGTTTGGAATCTGCATTATTGATTGCCAAGTCTCTAATCTTATCGCGATAATCAGCCAAAGTATTAAGATAAGGAATTAGACTTTCTTCAAGAGAGGAAGAAGACGTTTGGACAGGAAATCCAATAGTTCCTCTTGTCTCAATCACTCCAAATATCTTTTTTAATTTAANCCCAAATATCTTTTTTTAGTTTAACTTTATTGTTTACTTTGCAAATTCTTGTAACAAAATCAGCACTTTTTTTTAATGGATAAACAGAAGGCTTTGGAGTTTCTTTCATGTAAACATTGCATTGAGAAATAATGTCAAGTAACGCTCTCATAACAAGTGGTGTATTAAATGAGTCACAAAGCGCTTCGTGAATGTCACTTTGTCTATCCAATAAACTTTTAATTAAATAATCATATTTTACAATTCAACCAAATCTTTTTCTTTCTTTCTAAAGTCATGATCGTTGTTTTGTGAAATATCCAACAGAGAAACCTCTCTAATGATTGTTTGAACATTAGAGAAGAAATTAAATAATGTTTGCTCAACATTAATAGCCTCTTTCATTGAGCTTTCTTTATAATCCAAAACATCAGACCAGCTATGAAGCAAGAACAACAGTCTAATCTGGCGACTGCTGTATTTTGCCAAAGCTTCCCTTATAGTAATAAAATTTTTTAGTGATTTAGACATTTTTTGTCCCTCAATGTGCAAATGACCCGCATGAAGGAAATAGTTCACCCATTGCTTATTGTTAAAGAAACCCTGGTCAATTAGGCATATTCAAATTACTTCAGATTGAGCAAGTTCGTTATCATGATGGGGAAAGCATAAATCTATACCACCGGAATGAATGTCCAGGCATGAGCCGAGAACATCACCAGCCATTGCTGAGCATTCAACATGCCAACCTGGCCTACCCTGGCTCCAAGGAGAGTTCCATGCTGGTTCGCCAGGCTTGGATTTTTTCCAAAGGGCGAAATCAGCTGGAGATTTTTTACTCGAGGTGTGTGAAGACAATGATCCTTCACCTTCCTCCATCAATTTTACGTTGCCTTTGGCACTAGGCTTCAGTTTGCAGTAAGAATGGTTGGGATCTTTATCAAAGGCTTGAGTATCAAAATAAACAGATCCATCAGCTTCGTAACTCATTGAAAATTATTAAATCAATTACGCAAATCCATGGTCAATCACTTTTTGAACAAAATCGACAATTTCAGGTACATATTCACTCACACGTGTTAACACATCAGATGGCAAAACCTTTTCTACTTTAAACAAGTTATTTACATTTAACAATTCCATGTCTTTCATGAATTCTTTTTCCCAGTGGACAGAAAGATCTCTAAATATTTTAATGTCAGTGACAGATGCACCCATTTTGTCATCTAGCCAGTAAGTTAAAATGTCTTTAGCGGCTTCAGCTATTTCGACAGGGGTTTGACTTTTTGATGTTAGGCCTGCAAGAATTGACTTTTTATGCATCAAAACTTTAGGATCTTCGGAAATAATAGCAGATATTTTTTCAATTAATTCATTTTGTTTTAAATCTTTTAAATTCAGATACTTTTCTGCAACAAATTTAGCGGCTTCCATGATATCCGATTTTAATTCCTCCAAAGTAACGTTTTTCTTTAAATATTCATCAAACAAATATTTTTGACGTGCTCTTATAATAATCTTTGTTAAATTCAAATCATTCCAACCTTGTCATCAATATCTGTTATATTCATAACATAATATATATCATATCCAAAATAGTCTTCTAAAATTCTTCTTATAATGTCAAAGGTAATATAAGTCCTAGCATGCCCCATATGTGCTGCATCATAAACAGTTGGGCCACAGGAATACCACTTTATCAATTTTCCCTGTTGAGGAACAAAAGGAACCTATAAGCTAGAAATGTTTTTCATACTTTTTCATTCTTGAATGAATTTTTCACTTGAAGACCACTTGGTTCTTTTTCGTTTTTTGGTGCAAACCAGATCGGTTTTTCTTGAGTCATGCTTAGCCACAAGAGGTCAGGCAGAAGTAAATTCATTAATTACTTTTCTTAATTTTAAAATAAGTGATCAAAAGTTGGATGAAATTTATTGATTATTTTGGTTATTTAAAATCTCATCTTGTATTCTATGATAGTCTTGAATCATGGAATTCGCTCTGTTACTCAGGAATTTCAAGTATTGAATTTGGGCAACAAGATAACGCCGAGTTTGTTCTTCTTCGTCGATCAAATTGTTTAAATTTGCTTGAATTCTTTCGCGTTGGTTATTTTCACCAATGGGGCGATTTCTTAAGTTGTCTAGGACCTCTCTGATTCTCTCGTGTTCTTGCAATGCTCTTAATAATTCTTCATTTGTATTATTAGGTGCATTTGGAATATCGTTATTTTCGTTGGCATTAGTATTTGTATTAGCGGGTCTAGAGTCTAAAGGCTGTCTGCATGTGGGACAAACGTTGTGTCTTTCAATCCATCTTCTTAAGCAATTAAAATGAAATAAATGGCCACAGGATAACCTTTTAGCTGTGTCCATGTTTTCCCTGCAAATAATACAAACCCGGTCGCCTGATGCCAATTCATCGGGGGTTGCGTCAGGGTACCTTTCAAAATATAGAATTATTATCAATACCTATTTTGAAGATCTCTCATTGTTTTATGGAAATTAAGCAATTGTTTGATCTTTTTTATCAAACTGGCAAAACTGAAAATGCAATCACGAATCAAATAGAGAGGAAGGCCGAACGAGATGGTTACCATATAAAAGTAGGAGCATAGAACAATCACTTTAAGTAAATCTTGCACCAACTCAGCATAGAACAAGTAAAGCGATTTGTCATGCCACTCATTTGGTTTGAACATCTCAAGAAGATTTAAAACGTATTTTGTCAAATTAAACATGAATCCAACAAATAAAATAGAAATGTTATACAGAAAATAAAAGTGTAGATCAACACCATGTTCTGTCAAATGATCAAAACAATACAATAAGATACTTAAATCGATAAATGTTATCAAAAGAGTTGCCGAAGCCATTTTTACATGGTAGGTAACGCCTAGATTCGGTACCTGGACAATTAGGTCAGATCTATGTTGATATATCCAATGGAAGCATGACCAGCAAAACAAACCGCATAGTAAAATATTGAAATCGCTACTATTCACAGAATTTCTAAACATCGTCAACGCAAATAATCCCTGAAATATGCTAGCAGATAGCTCTTCAAATATGTGCTATCATTTCCAAGGTATACTTTTACCTCCTCTTCAACTAACCTTATAGATCCAAATATTATCTTGATAAGAGAATACATAAAACCAAATAATACTCCTTCTATTGTCAGTATTAGGCACAGTTAATGTGAATCCATATTCTTTACCGTGAAAGCTAACTTATTCCGTTTGAAGGAGACAGAAGCAGCATAAAAATCTTCCTTCCTATATATGCATGAAATTGAAAAATAAAGAGATAACACGCTTGCTATTAAAACTGCAAGTTTAGCAAATCGGATTATTGATTGACGTGTCATAACGCCAGTGGCTGAACGAAATGTAAAATATTCAAAGGTATTCAAATAATTTATTGTCTATGCACATGATATGCTGATGCTTGATTGGTTGGAAATATCAATATATCTGCAACTTGGACGTGCGATGGGCGTGAAGCAGCGAATATAACAGCCTCAGCAACATCTTCAGCATTTAATGCTTTTATACCTTTATATACATTTTTGGCTTTATCTGAATCTCCTTTAAACCTTACATTGGAAAAATCGGTTTCAACGAGTCCTTTTTAAATAGACTTTAACGATCTACCAGGTGATATGCTTGTTACTCGTATTTGCGTATCAACAAGTTCCATACGCAACGATTTAGTAATTGAATCAACGGCGTGTTTGGATGCACAATAAATCGATCCACCTGGATATGCTTGTGTGCCCGCCACTGAGCCGATGTTAATGATATGTCCTCTGTCATGCTTTTTCATATTTTGAAGAGCTTGATTAGTAACATAAAGTAGCCCTTAAGTATATGCTATCTTTAATCCACACCTTTCACGTTGGTATCCATGACTGTGTCCACATCTTCAAAATTGATGTCACTTACATGTTCTGTGCCTAGTGCTAAACCAGCGTTATTAATCAAGACGTCAATCACCCAGTCATTGCTTTTAAAGAGCTGTAAGACACTATCAGGTTTTGATACGTCCATTCTTGCAACTTGGATTTCAGCAGCGGGATATTTTTGAATTAAGCTTAGTTTTAATTCATTAAGTTTGTCTTCTCTCCTTGCCGTGATAATCTAAAACTCCGTAAACGTTAATTTACTAATTTCGATCCGAAAGATGCAAATAAATGAGCACATGCTTGTCCGATACCTGAAGAAGCGCCAGTAATAAAAACGACTTTGTTCATCAAACGATCCATTTCTTTCAACCCCTGCACAATGAACAGTCTATGATTGCAGTAACTGTTGTCTATATTTTATTTTTAAAATCAATTAAATAGAATTTTCGATTTATTTATCCATTTAATATCTTCTTTATAAACTCCTCATATTGAACAAAACCTTCTTTCCCAACAACGTCTGTTTGTTTAAGGATTTCATCCACTTCTTCATCAGTTAATTTTTCACCCAATGAAGTTAGCACTAAATATATTTGGCTTGATTCTAATTACCGTATCTTAATTCGCCAACTGAAATAAAACCATTCCCTTCCTTGTCAAAAACTTGAAATCCTATATATGTTTTAAAATAAGTTTACCTTGAACCAATTCTTCTAGGGTTGGATTAGGAAACTGAAAGGTTTGCAAATCTCCTTCTACAAATCGTAGAAAGCTGTCAAAGGATAGTGGTTGATTATTAATTTTGTTTATCATTTCCTTGACTTGAGCTTGAGTGGGGTTGTATCCGAGTGATCTCAAAAGATCGCCAAGTTGATGAGCTTCAATGTGACCTTGTCCAGAACGATCAAATAAACAAAAGGCTTCTTTATAGTCACTCACTTGTTCTTCTGCTAATGGCTAAATATAGAGCTGGTTGTGTTATTACCATTACAAATACGGAGACCCTGGCTGAATTTTCCTAGTCCAGTTTGGCAAATTTCATGGTGCGAATCAAGAGATTTATTTTCCACGATAGCGAGTATGTCTTGGCTTCAGAAGTTGCTGCACTATTTCAAAGTGATCAGGGGACATTTTTGAATAAATACAGTATGTTGTATTCCAAGACGCCGTCCAACGAAGAACAGGAATTAGTTTTGCAGAATAACCAAGTGCTTCCTGTGAATTCTATTTTTCTTAGAGCGCAAGATATATTGCCAAAGCTGGAAGGAATGAAGACTGTGCAAATAGAAGTAGAAGATATAAGATGCATGCCGGTAATTAAGGCGGATGTAGTTTCGACTGATGGACTAACTGAAAAAGAAAAGGAATATTTGAAATTGAGTGAAGAACAGAAAAAGAGAATCCAAGAACAATTTACAGAGTTGGCGCGGAATAAAAAGAGAGTGACTGATAGTCATCAAGAGTTTTCGCGACAGAGAAGTGAATTTGGATGGGATTACAAAAAGCCTATCGTTTATTCGCATGTTCCGTCGGATTCGCATGATATTCTAGTACCGATTAGGATAGATTTGGAGTTTGAAGGAATAAAGTATAGGGATACATTTACATGGCATCTTCAAGAGAAGAATGTAACTCCTGAAGTATTTGCCGAAATAATATGCCAAGATTTTGATTTACCAACCAGTTTGTTTTCGCCGCCGATATCCAAATCGATTAGAGAGCAGATTGTGGATTTCAGCAACTATTTGAAGCCTGACCATGAGAGTGTGAATGAGTTGCGAATAATAATAAAGCTGGATATAACTATTGGGACTGTCAGTTTAATTGACCAATTTGAGTGGGACATTAATCACTACAACCCAGCCACTGACCCTGAAGAATTTGCGTTGATTTTGTCGGCTGAATTGGGGCTGAATGGAGAGTTTACAACAGCGATTGCGCATTCTATTAGAGAGCAAATATACTGGCATACGAAGAGTTTGTTGATAGCGGGATATAATTTTGATATAGAGAATGCGACTGTTGATGATGTAGAGTTGAAGGATGCATTTCTATTGCCTGTGAATCATGCGTTGAGGGATGAAGATATCCAAGATTTGTTTTCGCCCTCTTTGATGGAGATAACAGACCAGGATTTGGAAAAGCTGGAGCAGAGTAGAGAAAGGGATGCTAGAAGGAAGAGGCGGTTGAATAGAGGAAGGCGGGTTGAATTGTGGGCGTTGAGAGATCCACCAAAGACGAATAGAACGTTTCCCAAGAAGGTTTTTGAGAATTTGCTAGAATTGAGATCAAAGGAGAGCACGTATTCAGTAGATCCAGCCAAGAGACGCCCGTACGTTCAACGCGGTGATATTCGTAATCTTATTCCATTTAAATCTGGTAATAATTAATATGTTTGATGCATTTAGCGTATTTTGATGTTAATTGGAGATGTAAGCATTGTTTGTGTACGTTGGAGCAGACGCCGTTGTTGAGATTTGGGCCTTATGGTGAAAAGGTAAAAGAAATTGAAATTGATGAAAGACGCTTTGTAATTCGTGTGGTTTATTTTACAAGAATCATTATTCCCTTCCACCCTTACAATCCCAATAAAAGAGAATATTTAGTCATTTAATCTTAATATTTTTTAATCCTTTTTATTTAATCTTTCACCTTCGTTCGTCACCTTCCTTTCTCACCCTCTTTTGGGGCTCCATTCCTTGTAGAGTTAATTTGAAATCCCTTGCAGTACTCTTTCTAACCCCAGCCAACAGATCTTGATTCTTTTCAGCCAATTTCAATAAAAATCTTTCAAACTGTTCCATTGAATAAACCATTGCAGGAATAATTTTCAAATCTTTCCCTTGTTTCTATTTTTAGATTAGTAAATTTCCAATACTTTTTCCAGATCATTTTTCTTCTTTTTTGCTCTTTTAGCATTCTGCACGAATGGAATTAAATCGTAAACAAATGGAGATAATTTTTCTGAAATTAAATGAATTGTTTTCTTGAAAGACTCAAATGCTCGTTTCTGTTTGATGTGGTGTTTCAGCTTATTAATTGAAGAGATGAATTACTGTGATGTTTGTTAAAGATTTGTAGAATTCTGTTATTGAAGAAATTAGTTGGTCTGTTTGAAGATCGTTGAATAGCGTGCAAGATAATTCACTCAACCCGCTGGCTAGTCTGTTGAAATCGTTGTGAACAATTTCAAATAAATTTTCTAAAACTTGTTCATCTTCCTTGTACTCCACTTTATGTTCAAACAAGATTAAATTTACTCGTGCAAGTCTCTAGAATCCAATTCAGCAAATCTAATTGTTCGTTAATGTAATCAATTGTAATTGAAGCCAAGAATTGAACATTTTTAAAAGTTACAATTGAAAATGTTTTCTCTTCTGGAATTTCAGCATCAGCATCGTGTTGGCCCAACTCTGCCATAAAGTCTCTACAAACAGCCACCAGCACTGAGTGTTTCTGTTTCAAAATTTTCTTTAAAATTAATTTTGCGAGTGGAATATCACTAATTTCCATTCTTAATAATCCTTTTAAAAATTTTGAACTAAAATTGACTGGAATTGACAACAAAAGAAAAACTTCCTTTTCGTATCCCAATTCCAGAAATTTACAACTTTTATTTGTTATGAATTCTTCAATTTGCACATCTTTCAATCTTTCAAGCTCATCGTGGTACACGTGTAATTGTTTACATGAACAAGATAATATTTCACACAACAAGTGAATAACTTGTTTTGAATTTTCTCTTTCTAGTTTGGACATTGCTAGATGAATGACCCTGGTCAATGATTCTTTATCTAAACTTTGAATTCTATTCAACAAATGCGATAAAATTAATTTATCAACTTGGTCATTATTTATTTCAATATTTAACAAACTAAAGAGAAATTCTGTGCTTAAAATGCAAGTTAGTGGAGAAGCCTTTTTGCTCGCCAGTTTATCTTTTAAAAGGGCGTTGAAGATGATAATCTTTTCCAACAATTTGATTGAAGAATTTTCATTTTCTATTAAATATTCTGCAGAAGCTTCCATTAAGGGAATTAACGAGCAAAGAATTAAAAGATTCCGTTTACCCTGGTCACTGTTAGAATCAAAGTTTAATTCAGGGCCAACAATATTCTCTAATTGAATATTTGCAATTTCAGTAACGAATAAATTAATCTTGTAATAATTCTTGTCTGGTTGAACTTTGCTGTAAACTAATAAAAGCAACCCTAATGGTTCCAAAATGTTCATGTTGTGGTTGTTTGCATCGATGATTTTGTCCCAAACAATTTTGCATTTGTTTTCAGAGAAGCGAACGAGAGAATCAAATTTTTGTTTTAAATGAATTTCAAAATAATTCAAATTCAAATTTGGGCGTTGTGGGTTTGAAGAAATCAAATTCAACAATTTCTCTTCAAAGTCATAATTTGAATACAAAAAGATTGAAAGAATTTCAGCACATTCAACTGAAAAAGATTCACGAAAAGATTCTGAATTTTGAAAAGATGAATTTAATGAAGATCTAAAAAGTGAAAATGTTAAATAAAGCAAAACTTTTCTTTCCATTAAAATTTTAGATCTGGAAATCTTTTTAGAAAATTCCAATAGATTCGCATGAAATTCACAATCTAAACAGATCAGTGGATCTAAACATGAAAAAAAAGTTTCAATCATGCAAAATGATAAATTTTTAATCTTTTTGAAAATAAAATCTTCAATCTACAAATCTTGAAAAAAAATAAAATTTTACTATTTTTGTGAATTCCAGCATCTCGGTTGGGCAAGATGAGATTAATCTTTTAAATAATTCAATTGCATAAAATGAAACATTATTTTTACATGAAATTTTAATAAAAATTTGATTTAAAATTTCTAATCTAATAAATTCATGTTCATTAAAACAAAAAAATAAAATTGAAACGCCAAGTTGGCTACTTTTTTCATTAATTGAAAATTCATTCAATTTCCATTCCAGGGGTTTATCAATATTCTTAAAGATTGAAAAATTTGAATCTAAAAGCGAAAATGCTAAATTAATCAACGATGAAGCTCCACCAGTCGAATATCGCACGGCAGTCTCAAACAACTCTTCAACGTTCACATAAAATAGCTGCGATTCTTCATTCATCATTATTCTGCTTTGAATCACCATTTGATTGTCTTTAATAATCGTCAACACTGACGTTCTACACAATTCATTCACCTTTCAAACAACGCAATTCTTCTTACTTGATCTTCAAACTGAGGAATCTTTGCTATCGACAACAATATCGCCACATTAAACGCATTAAAGTTTCTCGTCTTGTCTTGCTTTACATACTTTAAAAATTCATTCCCCAAATCCTTTTAATTCAATACTAATCTCTCACTTGGTTTTGCTTAATTCCAAATGACACGTGCTCTACAAGGGTACTCTGGATCTGCTCCAACAATTCTTCATTAATCAACGGTCTACTTTCTCTTTCAATGTTACTCTTACTCTTCCTCTATAACAGCATTCAAACTATTAAAATATTGCGATAAATGATGGAAAACTATCGCCCTGTTTCCCTTAGCTAAAATTAACATTTGATACACCAACGGTGGCAACTCTTCCAAACTCAACGCGCTAAACGATCTTTCCTTTTCAAATTGCAACTTTACTTTAAAAGCTCATTAATCAATCTTCGAGTCAAACTATTAGATATTTGCACATCCTTCATCAACATTGCAAGATAGACAGAGATAGTCGCATCCCATTTATTATCAATCATCATCTCTATAATCTTCTCCTTGTACTCATTCCCACCAATCCTTTCGCTTTCATCAATCGGACTCTTCAATGTCTTAAACTTCATCGCCTGCGAAAATACAACAGGCATCAAGTCTAAATAAAGTGCATCCTTTTCCTTGAATGTTCTACACAGCTCCAGAAAACTATCAGTAGCAGTTTCTATAATCTCTTCACTTACACCCTCCAATTGCAAAGATAGGAAACTACACAATTCGGAATTCAATACAACCTGCTTGAATCTTTTGGAAAATAATTGGACAAACAAGGAATTACGTCTGCTCTTGCCCAAAGGTGTATGTGTTGAACATCCTGCATCAAGGCCTCGTACAAATTTTACCATACAGAACTATTCGGAGCAAAGAATAATCAAGATTATTCAATATCTTTTCTAAAACCTGCTTCCAAATCTTCTCATATTTTAATACAACAATTACCGATTCCTTTGACAGCCTCATCTCTATAGTTTCAAAATCACGCCTCTTATACAACTCCTCCAATTCCTGCATATCCTCCATCACTTTAAACTAAATCTTTCCCTAGTGGCGCAGGAAAAATGGCGTCTACTTTTTCGCCGCCAGAACTGGAATTCTTTGCCAAGGATGAAATGATATCAATATTCCCGCTATTCAACGCGCCAAGAAAAAAATTATTTTCAGTAGCCAAACAATTAATGCCAAAATAGGTCACTTTGGGCCCCTTTACCGCAAACACCATCGTCAAAGTGCCACTCTGGTTTGCTCTTGAACTGAAACGAGCCTTGAAAGCAAATATAGTCACCCCAGAGTTTTTAACTATAGGTACTCACTTTTTCAACTCGTTTTGCAAGAATATCTTCAGCGAATTCTGGACAATGAAAAGAACACCGAAGAATATACAAATTTACATCAACACTTTTTTGAAATATCTAGATTGCTTCTAGAGACTTGTGCAGACACTATTCCCTCGGTTGAAATTGTGAAGCGGTTGGTTCAAGCGATACGAGAAGTGCGACAAAGAAAAACTTTAAAAGGTTTTCAAGATTTACACGCCAACAAGGAAATTATAGTAATTAATACAATTCATAATTTTGCTGTTAGCGAATATCACTAGACACGAATTGAATGAAATTCGACCGCTTTTAATGAAAACAATGCAGCTATTCAATGATCATTATTAATTAATACGTTAGTTATAAAACAAACTATATTTAATTAACAAATATTAATAATTTTTCCCAGGCAAATTGTAATTTATTAAACAATGTATATTTCATTAAGCACTCTCGGTTGATGATTCTTCTTTAACCTCTCCACAATCTTCAATCATTATTTTTTGCGAAGTGGCGCCAGATGAATTCAAACTGTAGCTTTCAATCTTCTTTACAACGTCCATTCCTTCAACTACTTTTCCAAACACCACATGTCTTCCGTCTAACCATGGACAAGGCACAGTACAAATAAAGAATTGGGATCCGTTCGTATTGGGACCAGCATTGGCCATTGAAAGTATTCCAGGGGCACTGTGCTTCAATTTAAAATTCTCGTCTTCAAATTTCACACCATAAATACTCTTTCCTCCAGTGCCATTGTGGTTTGTAAAGTCGCCTCCTTGGCACATGAAATTCTTAATCACTCGGTGAAATGTACTTGATTTATAGCCGAAACCTATATGCAGCAATAACGCCGTTTACCTTTTTCTCCTGTACACAGAGCTCTGAAATTTTCAGCGGTTTTAGGGACCACATCTTTAAATAGCTCAAACTTGATCCTCCCAATAGGTTGCTGATTTGCGGCAACATCTAGGTCTGAACAACAAATTGTATTTACCAAAGAATACAACAGGGTTTTTAAATAATATGCTAGAGCATCGAAATAAAAGTCTCGTCATTACAAATACAAAATTTAACAAGCCTCTTGCTCAATTAAGCAAGTCATATTTACAACGAGTTTTTCATTAAAGCTAAAAAAATATTTATTAAAGTTCTTCATGTTCATCAATAATATCTTCGCCGATTTCTTCACCGACTTCTGCTTCAGATGCGTCTTGTTGAGGAGCCGATTCTGCTTGCTTTTTCCTATTTTCTTCATCTAGCTGCTCTTTAGCCTTTTTCTCGGCATTTTTGTATTTTTCCCAGTGGTTTTTGCCGAATTCATGAGCCTCTTCAATACTGTCGGTAACGATAAAATTATCAAATATGGACCCGCTTTTGACTTGCCAAAGATCCAAACCAATAGCACCCATGTCACTAAATCTATATATTTCCTCATCTGGAATAAAATCAGGATTATCAATCATTGGCTGAACCCATGGACCCTTGTAATCAGGGTTAGGGATTCGTCGCGGTTGCCATTCTCCTTTATATTCTGGGTTCGGAATTTGAGGTGGCTCCCATTCACCCTAATCAATATAGAAGAAATTCATTACATCTAATTCTTCATCCCAATCTTCCGGCTTAACGGCATTCACGTCTTGAATTGTTTGTGGTATATCGTCCCATCCTTCTGGCTTTTTGTCATTAGGATCCTTTCAAATATATGAAAACAAATTACAATTATTTCTTTTTCGTCCGCCCAATTCGATGGCTTCTTCTTTTCAGGATCTGGGATTTGCTTTGGTGGGAGAAAATCCCAATTTTCCAGAAAATTCCCTTCTTGGACGATTTCACCATCAATCAAAACTTTAAAAGTCAATTATCGCAAAGAAACCTTCTTACTTGATTGGGTTTAATAACCAAGGTGTATTGATGAGTTAATTCATCTGAAGGGGCATTTATTTCGTGTTTTATCAACTTATTTTCTCCCTTGTACGTTATTATCACATGGACTTTCCTAGAACTTCCGCAAATATCCGGCCCTGTTCTTATTCAATTGAGTTCATTACCAAACATTAAGAAATACGTCGTGTCCCCGCTGAATTTTGACAAATTTTCTTTAGATGAAAGAATCTTAGCGTAACCTCCACCACAATCAATGTTTTGCTCATGCTTTACAGTAAATTGAACAACAAGATCTTTGTCCTTGTTGTCAAAGGTTTGATTGAATTTAGAAGCTATCGCATAAAATTTTGCATCTTGAGAGGTTCTTAAACCATATGCCTCTTCATAATCACCATGGAAAAGCCCATTGCTTGATAACTGTATTAAAATAACATTACTTCCTCTCGAATTTTCCATAAGTATCTACATTGGTCGATTGAATCCAACGGTTTTGCCATCCATCATTATCAGAAAATGTTTCAGAGAAATAAATTCTACTCTGAGCCAAGGAATTAAAAAGGGTAAGAAACAATAACGATTTCATTAATGGTCAAACCTTGTAATGAAATTTCCTTTAATGGACGCAACAATGACGTAAAACCGAAGGTCAAGTAGATCATCCAAGCTGCTCACTTTATTTATATATGCGGAAAATATATTTCACTTTGAAATGGCTGGCCTTGCCTTTAATGATAGCTTGCGTACTTTGGCTCCTCTATATTTAGTGTTAACTATAAAATTCCTTATTGAATCATTCCTCTATATTCAAAAAGACAAATCTCCCGGACGAAAGGCTCAAATAGGCGTTTTGATTTTTGTGTTGGTACATTTTACCATCAAAATACTCATCTTAAATGGTATAGATATGGGCTGCGGCGGTGTCAAGTATTTAAACGGTGTGATAATTTGGTATTTAGCTTTTATTGGATATTATGCACTTCAATATGTAAAATTGTATGCACTAATGAAATATGCTTATCCAACAAGTGGCAGGGCTGTTAAATCTATAATCATATTCATTAATGTATTCTACGGAGCCATGGTTATTGGTTATGCAGCAACTTCAGTGATATTACCTGATTGCATGATACATTACGAAGGTACAAACTATGACTCTGCTGGGCTTGCAGTTATTGAAACTGGGATCGTTGTTTTTAATATTTTAGTGTACATCAAATTACGCAAATACAAAGGAAATAGGTGGTTAAAGATGCAAAAGAAGTTTTTGCAAAGCTCAATGACCGCGGCATTGTATTTTATCATATCTGGAATTATCATCGCTGTAACTNGTGTACATCAAATTACGCAAATACAAAGGAAATAGGTGGTTAAAGATGCAGAAAAAGTTTTTGCAAAGTTCAATGACCGCGGCATTGTATTTTATCATATCTGGAATAATCATCGCTGTAACGNATTTTATCATATCTGGAATTATCATCGCTGTAACTTCTAGTAATGAGGTTTCTCAAACTCTGTACATGACTCAAATGGTTTGTGTTGGATATTATACTACATATAATACAAACTGTATCATGAAAGCTGCGTCTTTAGATCCCAACTCATCAAAATCGGCGGAAAAGGATGTTTTAAAGAAAAACAAAATTGAAGCTACTAAGGCAACCGCGAAATCTATAAATCATGCTGAAATGAATGCACAGGAACAATAAATTCATTTTCATAAATATTTTTTTCACGAATATATTTGAAAAATGTCCGAAACTGTACAGGGTACACAAAGACCAGATGGAACATGGAGAAAATCTTATAAGGTTCGTACAGGATATGTAGCGTTAGAGGATAGACCCAAGTATGTAGTACCGCAACGCAGAGCACCAAAAAATGCACTAGTGAATTCCATGGACAAAACACCTATTTCTCAACATGAGAAGCATGTTGTTGAATCAAATAAGCCGAAATATGATGCTTTAGTTGATCAACTTGTTGTTTCATTGGGTGGTATGAGTATGGAAGACACTAAACGACTACGTTCTTTGAAGAAAAAGCTCCGACAAATTGAGGACATTGAAACAAAGCTTTCAAATGGTACAATATTAAATAATGATCAAATGGCGAAATTAAAGAGTAAGGATGAAGTATTACGCAAAATAAATTTATTGGAGGCTAAATAAAGAAAGTGTCTTTAGTTCGAGGATTGAATTTCCATAACATTAAATTACCGTCTTCCCCACAACTTACCAATTTTGATTGTTTGTCAGACCAAATGGTGTCATAAACTACACCTGTGTGACCAGGGAGCCTTTGAAGCAATTCAGCTGAATTCATATCCCAAATATACACGTGGCCGTCCTTCTATTGTTTAATTAATATTCATACCTCAGATCCACTTACGATGGTTTTAGAATTACCAAAAGATGATCTGACAAAATTTTTGGAGGTCGTTTGATGTCCTTTGTATTTGACAAGAGGACGAAGCTTTCTTAAAATCGAGTAATGAATATTTACCATTCGAAAATCCCATAATCGAGTGGAATTATCTTTCGAAGATGTAAGCATATGAATCCCATTACTATCTAACCTTACAGATGTAACTTCTCCTAGATGACAGTCGACTGTAAATGTAATGCCAATTCATTACTTGTTTTAACACATAGCCCCGACACTGTATCAAAAACTTTTACAGTTCCATCCTTTGAGCCACTCAGAACTAAATTTCCCGCCAAATTGAAGGACAATTTTGTGATTGCCATTTCATGACCTTCAAACAGTTTTATTAATCTATTTGTTTTAACATCGAATAATGTTATTTTCTTTTCATATCCTCCACTTGCAAGAATGTTCTACAATTTTTCTAAATTGATGTAAATACGTTGAAACCGTGGTAATGACAGGTGTAAATGTCTGAATTGATGCTGTCTAAAGAAAATGTGGAAAGATGAGAAATTTTTCGTTGTCGAATATCAAAGAGCTGTTTAAAGAAATGGGAAGGCTGTACTTTGACGGTGGAATCAGCAGAACTAGTAAAAATGTAATCTTTGTGGCAACAAACATCCCATATTTTGGATTCGTGAGCGTCAACTTTAGAAATTAAACAGGATGTGCCTAAATCCCAGCAATATAAGAATTTAGACGTTCCAGCAGCAACTAAATACTCTGAATGACTTCCCAAATATGAAACACATTTTAAAGGGTGATTTTCGCCCTTTAAAATTGAGTGGCAATCATTGGGAATAAGGCGCGGACAATAATCTTCAAAAAGACTGCTAATTTTAAAAATACGACATCTACCTAGAAATTTTAGGTTTTGGCTCTTCTGTTTGATGCATTCTTTGAGCGAATTGATATGAAGCCGCCTGATTGAGTAATTTCTTTAACCGCTGCTTTGGAAGATTAATCGATTCGGCGGAATCGTCATTTTCGGCATTTGGGACTAAGCAAGAAGAATTTATTTGTTCGATCAATTTTTCTCTTTTAGATTGCATAATCTTCGATACCTGCCTTGTTGAACGCCTTCCCAATGGCGGAAGGATTGAACTTCGTGAATTGATTTAACAGTTAATAGATAACATAAATCTTTAAATGTGTTTCCTGTAGAGTCAATGTGTTCAAATGGTTTCAGTTTTTTCAACAAGAATGAAAACGCCTTTGCATCAATTAAAATATGACTACTTTTTGGATTTCACGTGACTCTATTAATTCCAAGTATTGCTGCTTATATATTTCGAAAAGTAAAACTTTTTGGTCAAACCCAATTTTCCCTATACACTTTTCCACTTCAATCCAATCTCCTTCAACAATATACCGTTTGAGCTTTTGCAAAATATTCGCTTTGTCGTCATATTCTTTGAGCTTAACATTGGTTTCATCGCAAATTATTGTTTTGGAGATTGTATATCCTTCATCCTGAAGATACTGACATATCAATCTTATAACTTCCTAAAATATTTTTTATTGGCTTTTTACTAATTTAATTGAAGGGTCATCAAAATTTATGTATTCGAATTCATCTAAATCAACAACTTTATCAAAATCAGTGAAACTAGGTCTAAGTTGCTCTTAAGCTTTTAACTATAAGTTATTACCAATTTTTTCTTTTGAATCTTTCATCTTCCTTGGAAAGAGTAAATTATTATCTGTCTGAATCTCTTTATCCATACTTTGAAATTTCCCTTGATGCCAAAAAATTTTTGATGCCAATAAAGTAATCAACAAAGAAATCTTATAATTAGATCACTATTTCTTATTTAAGATTTTCATTCATTTAGTTACCGGTTGTAACAATATGTAAACGATAATTGCATAAAATAGAATAATATAAAAATACTTAATTTGGACTGATTCAACTCTTTTTTAAAATAGACATATAGATTTTAATTTTAAATAGCTATTTATTAGCGCGGTTGATATGAGCCAATTTTGGAAATCTATTCAATCACAATCTGCTTACAGAAATTCAGAAGTTTATGTCGCGCAAGTATTTGATTGAAGAGTTCAAGTTTTCATTCATTCTATTATGGATAATCAACAGAATTGGAGACATTTGCTTTTGGATTCTCGGGATTCAACTGTTGCCAATTAGCCCTAAGTACGTAATTGCCTGTAGTTTCTTTAGAAAATTGCTGCCTAAATTATTAGTTGATGAGTCGCATACAAAGATATTTGGTTCTCAAAAACTAACCGAGCAAGTCGCTACAGAGATTATACTTGATCTTGCCAATGTTCCCGGGAAATTCACTGTAATTGGACGAATGGTAATAACAGAACTTTTAGAACAATTTCTTACTGCCAGGTAAATCGATTCTTGGCGATGAATCAAAGAAAATCGTTTATGGACTTTATTGTGGATAACCCTCAAATAGCGGATATTGATCTGAAACAGCAATTGATAATTACCGGATTGCCTAGAACTGGAAGCACACTTTTGCAAAACTTATTGTCGTGCGATCTAAATGCAAGATCCCCTTTATATTATGAAATGTCTTTTGCATCGTATTCTCCTGTGAAACCGCCTACTAAGAAGTTAGATAGTAGCCATCCTTGGTTCATTAATTTTAAAAAAGCAAGAGATTATCAGCTACGATATTCACCTGAAGTAGTCCAAAATATGTTAGCAAGTCACTACAATGATGCACACACAGTAGAAGAGGAGTATGTGATCATGTTGAGGCAATTTGGACTATTTATATTTGGCAGTATCCTCAGCCCGGAAATAGCTAAAAGACAGCTTGATTGTCCTAATAGAGAAGAGATTTACAAATTTTTGCAGTTATACATAAAGATGCTTCAATCAGGATTCGAGCCAAATTCACATTGGATCTTGAAAGCTCCGATTCATTCATTATATCTGCCAACATTAAAATCATTTTTTCCTAATAGTTTCTTAATTTTTACACACCGACATCCTAAAACTGTCATTGGTTCGTTGTGTAAACTGCTACTTTCTTTTGTTCATCATTGTTTGGCAGACAGAGTGGTAGATAGAAGAGATATTGGAAATTTTTGTCTTCTTTATTGCAAAATGGTTGTGTCAAGTATAAAAGACTACAAATCTAAATCAAATCAAATGCAGTACATTGACATTAATTATGTAGAATTAATGAAGAATCCCATTTCCATCGTTGAAAGGATATATTCTAAAATCGGACTAGTTATAACCGAAGATATTAAACTTAAAATGAAAGACTATCTGATGCATAACCCACAGGTAAAAACCATCCGAAATGTTCAAAGGGAAAGCATGGAAGGCATAAATATTGTCTAGATGAATATGGACTATCAGATGATACCGTCGAAGAAGAATTTAGAGATTATATCAATGAATATGGCTTGCAAACTTAATAAAATCTCTAAAGTCTATTCAACTGAAATGTTGATTTCAATTCAACTTGTTTTACTTTTTAGCTTTCTCTTTGTGACTTTGTCGTACTTGGATAGAGTTATTCTATCTCAAGCTATAATACCACTTTCTTCAGAATACAATTGGACGCAAAAAACTCAAGGTTCCGTTTTGTCAGCATTTTACTTTGGATACATAATAACTCAATTTCCTAGTGCGTTCATATCTCAAAAATACGGTCCTGAAATAATCCTTGCTTTCACAAGAATAGGAAGTTCCCTGTCAACAATGGTTATCCCTTATTTGGCGCATAATTGGGCTTTTGTTGTTACATTAAGATTTTTAACAGGTTTATTTCAAGGCGTAATTTAATTAGCAACTAATCATAAGGCGCTTTTCCCTTGTTTGACTAATATGCTCGGGCGTTGGATTCCTAAAAGCAAATTTACGACATCTGTCACCACTGTTTGGTCTGGAGCATATGTGGGATCAGCTTTAGCTTTAGTGAGTTATCCGAGTCTACTCAATGCGCTCGGGCTCAAAGCGCCTTTTGTCATATTGGGATTCTGTGGCATTTCACTGGGCATTGTGTTCATCGTGTTTAAATATAAATACTTAAATTCGATGTATTTGTCCCTTGAAGCGAATGAAAACTATGATGAGCATTCAGGTATTCCATGGTCAACTTTATTGAAATCCTTGCCGGTCTGGATCATGTTTTTTAATCACTTTTGTTACAATTGGACATTTTATTTTCTTTTAAATTTTCTTCCAAAGTATATAAATCATGTGTTGGGATTCGGGTTCTATTCTGGCGGTTTCTTAACATGCCTTCCATATGTAGGCTTGTATGCTTGCACAATTTTAAGTGGAAGATTAAGTGATCATTTGATTAATAATATTGGTGTAAATACGACTACAGTGAGAAAAATCATGGGTGGTCTTGGCTTCGGGATTCCATGCGTGCTACTATTCCTAACTTCTACGCTTCAACCTGAAGAACATTTACAAATATGCATTTTTCTAATATCAGTTGGAAGTAGTGGATTGTCTCTTTGTGGTTTCGCGTCAAATGCACTTGATCTGGCTCCCAAATTTTCTGGAATTCTGGTTGGTATTGCAAACACTTTAGCAACTTTTCCAGGCATAATTTCACCTATACTAACTGGAATGCTGCTTCACTATGGTAATTGCACAGATTCACATCCTGAAAGCAATCAATGCGTTATGTCTTGGGGGTTGGCGTTCGATATTTCATCTTCCGTATACTTTGTAGGATTAATCTCTTGGTTACTTTTCTCATCTTCCAAAGGAATAGTTAATTGATAATCATTAATGCAATAAAAATAATTTCCAAATGTCATGTTGACTTATATACTCAATATCTGATAGTGGCTTCTAAAGAAATACCATTTAAAAGATGAGTACTAAAATTATAAAGCTAAGTGAATCCATTGAAAATAGAAACGGTGAAGTCTTGACTAGAATATTAGCATCAGGAGAAACAGAAGCAAGAAAAAATAACTTAAACAATAATTGGTGTTTTTCACTAATAGAAATTCAAGGACATTACGCCAGTTTTAATGAAAACAGTACAATCACTAGTATATATGTCTTGTTGACCAGAAAATCAAAACTGCACGCTCAAGTGGAGGGAAATATTAATCTAAATCTGAAGCCATTGAAGATATATAATTTCGGGTACAAATATGAACTTCATAATGTCGACAAAAATGAAAGTCCCGTGTTGGGTCTAAACCTTAGCTATGATAAAAGTAAATTTAGAATCTCCGCACAAATTGAACATTTGCCACAGACCTATGCGCCTCTTTCTCGGAATCTTTTTGGTTATGTTTCTTTAATACATTGTATTGAAGGCCGTATTAGCGTTGAACTTGAAGAGAATACATCTTATTTACTATCCAAAGGTGATACTTTAGTCATAAATCATTCATTAACAAGTGAAGGGATTGGTTTTCATTGCTTAAATATAAAACCTATTTGTCAAAACGGAGATGATAATACATTACTGATTATTGACATGAACGAAATACCGAAAGATGAATACAGGAATAAATTAGACGGCAAAAGTATCATGAACGATTTTGAAAAGGAAAACTTATTGCAGCCTAATGCTGATAACGATATATTGGACTTAATTGGTGGCAAAAGAGATATCTTTAAAACAGCTAACGTAATTCTGAAAACTTAACTTTCACCAGTATTCTAAACCTATTGTTATCGAAGATTTTAATTTGGAAGACTTCAAAATTGGGGTTGTTAGCACCGCTTGGCTGAATTTGATGAAGCAAGGACTATCTGAATGGATTAGAGTACCACTTATTGTAGCACGGGGCATCAACAACGGGTATGAATCGATAATTCAAATGAATAGACCAACTTTGGGATTGACGGCAGCTGTCCATGGCAATGAATTAAATGGTGTATTTTGCATTCATCGTCTTATGGCGGAAATAGATTGTGAAAATTTAAATGGAACAATTGTCGCTATACCATGTGTCAATGTCCCTGGTAATTGAACCTATTTTGTTTTAATGAAGGATATCTTGCGTATACCAGAGAATTTATTGATAAGAGAGATTTAAATAGGGAGTTTCCAGGGAATGAAATGGGGATGCCTTCCCAAATTTACGCATATCATTTAATGACTAAGATTGTTTCGCACTTAAATGTGCTTATTGATCTACATACTGCATCATTTGGTAGGATGAATTCTTTTTACGTTCGAGCCAACCTACACGATGAAGCGGTCTCACATGTAAATAATAGTTTAGCTTTTTTTAAGATGGCCAAATTAATGTGCCCGCAAATCATTCTTCACAACAACGGCCAAGATGGAACATTGAGGGAAGCTGCTTCAACGAGAGGAGTGAAGGTCATCACTGTTGAAATTGGGAATCCTCAAACAATACAAAAAACCTATACGTCATGGTGCTATTCTGGACTTTTAAACATTCTTCATTACTTTGGTATGAGAAGTCATCCTGGCAAAGATTTAAACCATCAACCAATAATTTGCTCGCATGGATATTGGATGTATACAAGAACAGGTGGTGTTCTGGAGGTTTACCCTAAAGTTAGCGTTTTTGTAGATAAAGGTGAATTAATTGCCACTATACGTGATATATTTGGAAACATTGTGGATGAATATTACGCTCCTTGCAAATCAATAATAATAGGCAAAAGCTCTAACCCAGTTGCAATGTCTGGAGATAGAATAGCACATATCGGTTTTATACATGACAAAAATCAACCTTTTCCACTTTTTGCGAAAGAAGAGTACTAGCAGAGTGAGAGCAATAAAAATTAATCTGATCGTATTTGTTTACATCCGTTTCCAATGAAATATTTCTTGGTATTGTTCCTTAATATTTTGAACGCACAAAATATTACCTCTTTATCCTATTATGAACGAACGTTCATGTTCCTCTCGAACGCTGTAAGAATTGGTAACTACTAAAGGATAAATGTTTTCAAGATCCTTCGGGATATGGGAAAAGATTCTCAATCTCTTTAGAAGCTAATTCATGTGTCAAAGATGCCGTCTCTATTGATCCATTGACATGGTCATCAGGGCTAACCAAATCATCGAAGTTTCAATGCACCAACATGAATGACAAGTAAAAATTTTAGAAATCACCACAACTCAGGTGTTTTCAACATGACACTTGCCCAGGAAAATGTAAGCCATTCGGTTCATGTAAGTGGTCTGACCGAATTTGGCACTTCTATCGTCCAGCAATCATCGGAGAAAATTTGTACGATAGCTTTGAGTCTCCAGCTAATGCAATAGTAAATAATATTTTTAAAGTCTAATCGAGAGGACTTTCTCCTTTCTCAAAGACACACATGCTCAGCAATGACAGAGGACTCATTTACTGAAGTTGGAATTAGTGTTAATGGAAAATACTTATGCCAAGTACGAGCATATTTTATTGTTAATTTAAAGGATTTTGGTGGCTACATCCCAAGAGAATATGGTTCACCCATCATTGTAGGCACGCATATGTCTCCAAAGGAATCCATTATTAACGCCAACAACTTATGGTTCTATCTTGTATATTTTTCTAAAGAAAATCTAAAGGTAGTTTTTCTTTGCATGTTAAAGCAGGGAGCGACTTTGATAGTGGACAACAAAAAATACATTTTAAATCTTATAAGTGGATCGCAAAGAAAAGGTGTATTCGGAGCTAAAATCTTAGCCTCTTCATTTAAAATAACTAATTGCACGGAATACTACTTTATTTCAACCAGTGTGACAGGGAAAATTTCAAGATATCCAAATTCAGGAACCCTCAAGGTTTTTGGAATTAATAAATGCATGTTTTCATGAATTTTCAATTGATTATGTCTTCATTACTAATAAAAGCCCCATGCAGTGTTAAGCCACATTTCGATGCAAACTATTAAATGCGTTGTAGTTGGTGATGGTGCCGTTGGAAAGGTATAATATTTCATTTCTGTACATTTAGACTTGTTTATTAATTTCTTACACTACGAATAAGTTTCCCAGTGAATATGTTCCTACAGTAATCAAGAATTGAATTTTTTTATAGGTTTTCGATAACTATGCCGTTCAGGTAATGATTGGTGAAGAACCCTACACTCTTGGCCTGTTTGATACAGCTGGTAGGTTTATTTTCTATTTTTTTTCTTACTCATTTTTTTCGTTAATACCTTTTGAAAGGCTCTTACTTTAGGCCAAGAAGATTATGATAGGCTAAGACCATTGTCATATCCACAAACCGACGTATTTTTAATCTGCTTTTCAGTCGCCTCGCCAGCATCGTTTGACAATGCAAGGGAAAAGTGGTTCCCAGAAATTCGCCATCATTGTCCGGGAACCCCTTGTTTATTGGTGGGAACTCAAGTAGATTTGAGAGAAGATACTGCCACAATAAATGCCCTCAAAAATAAGAAACAGAAAATGATTTCTGAAGAACAAGGTCTAGCCTTGGCTAAAGAAATAAAGGCAATAAAATATGTTGAATGTTCTGCCCTAACACAAAAAGGATTGAAGAATGTTTTTGATGAAGCTATTATTGGTATGTATATTTTTAATTTTAAATTAGCCGCTCTCAACCCGCCCAAAGTTGGAAAGAGCAGTAAGAAGTGTACATTACTTTGATTACAATCTATAAATTATAAATAATATACATAAATATTTTAAAAATGGGCACTTGTTGTCGTTTGATCAGAATCAGGATTTATTAACATCCGTTTCTAAGCACCATGTTTAATCAATTCAATCGTTTTATTCGACGTCTAAGTAGCGCCAGTGAAACTGTAGAACTTAACAACACCGATAATACCCAAGTATACTCTTCAAATGTTCCAGAGACACCAAATACACCATTAGTAGTAACATTGGCCAATGGAACACCATCCTCTTTTTTTGATAAAGTTCCAATGTCCAAAGACATTAATATATCGATGCAGCACAGTTATTGCCAACCAATCATTCTTGATTTTTGTCTAATAAGAGGTAGTCTACAATTTCATGCCAAAGAAAATCCGACATTTGAGTTTAAAATCAAGAGTTCATCATATTGTTCCGTAAAAGCCACAATTATTCACAAGTAACTTTAACTTATCATTATGAATTAAGTGATTCTAAAATTGATTCAGACCAAATAGAATGCGCAGCAAATATTAGACCCCATGATGTCAAATTATTATTCAACAAAATGGAGCTCCCAACTAATTTCAGCGCTTTAATCAATTTAGAAAACGAGAGTAGCTGTAAGGCGGTGTGTTACGAGCTACAAATTGATCTTCATGAGCAAGACAAATACATTTCACAGATTAAAAATACTGAAATATATGATTATGGGTATCTTAATTTATTCATCTAATTGAGGAAAAAATACCTGTTGCTTGAAATTTATGGTTGTCCAAATTATGATAATGACATGAACACAACTACAAATACGTCAACAGATTCTTTAGGAACTACACGAGAATGCATAATATGCATGTCAGAAGAAAAATCGGTAATTGTCTTGCCATGTAGGCATCTATGTTTATGTGGGGACTGTGCAGAGCAATTGAGGTCACAATCTCACAAATGTCCGATTTGCAGAAGTGGTAACATTGTGTGGTATCTATGATAGATTTCCATTCCATGATAAAAGTATCTATAAATAAAGATTTCATCTAATTTTGTTTTTCAGGGGAACCTGTGTTTCATGCGCGATAACTTTGAAAGTAAAATTCTTGCACATGACATATATATCAAAACATACCTACTAGCAAAAAGTGAAGGAAGGTCTGAGAACGAATCAAGGAGTTACGCGTATGAATACACAAGAGCATATCTTTCTCTTGGTCAGCAAGCAAAAGGCGCATCTTGGTCAGTGGTTTCAAAACAAATCCATCTATTCTAATAAATTACACGTTACTGGTCAATTTCATTTGAATTTTATTTGCGTGATTTCTGAAAAATTGGAATGTCTCAGCCTGAAGATACTGTTAATCCGTCAGAAGAATTGAAGAAGTTCAAATTAAAGGCAAAAATCAAAATTCAGCAGCTGCAACAAACAGTGGATACACTGACTAAAGAAAATGAAGATCTAAAATTGTCGTGTGAGGAAAGCAACGTCAGGCAGCAAGAAGAAATAAACAAACTTTCGAATTTATTGAAAAATTCCGAAGAAGTTGTAAAAATAATGTCTAGAGAAAAGGACGACTTGAGTATGAGGTTTCAAGGTAATTTTTACCAACAATTTAGAAAGAAACAAGCAAAGAAAATGCAGAAGATACCCAGAGCAAATATAATAATGAAGAAACTATAAATTCTTTGAATAAGCAACTTTTAGGTAATTAATAAGCGTAGAAAATAGAGACTTACAGGAAAGATTGGAATCAAAAGATAAAGCTGTGAAAAGATTAAGTGAAGAAATGGAGAATGCAAATAACAAAATCAGAGAAAATAATGAATTTATTCAAAAGCTACAACGTGTTTCCTGCACAAATGATAAAAATGAACTTTTTGAGAGTTTGAAGAAAGTTTTTGAAGAAAATAAAAAATTAAATCAACTTGAAGACGTATGTGCCTCTAAAGTGGGAGAAATTGAAAACTTGAAGAATCAAGTTAAATCATTGAGCCAAGACCTTTCGGTGTGGATGACAAATTCTTCTCAGTTACAAGGCAGTAAACTATTTTATTCTTTCATTTAAAGACTACAAACAAAAGGAAGATGAGGCAAATGAATTGAAATCTTTAATTAATGACTTGAAGAATCAAATGTCTGTTAAAGATGAGGAGATTGAAAGTCAAAAAGCACAAATATCGTCTCTTGAAATAAAGATCAAGCAACTTGAAATTGAAACTGAATCTGTGATAATTGATAAGAAGGACATTTCATTCGTTGAAGAGGAATTGAATAAACTTAAAATATTGCTGAATGAAAAAGAATCAGAAATTATTTTGCTAAATGAAAAAATTCAAAAATCAGAACATGAAAATGCCAATTTAATTCTTTCAAATAAAAAACAATCAGAAAATTTGTCCTCCAAATTGTTTTCATTGGAAAACCAAAAGAGTGAATTGGAAAAGCAAATTTCAGAATTAAATGAAAAGTTTGCTCAGCAAAAACAAAGCAATGCTGTTTTAGATCAGGACTACCGATCAAAAATTATAAATTTACAACAAAAACTACATCAATTAGAAACTACAGCGCAACACCAAACTTCTTTCATTAACCCAAACCCGGATTTATTGCAACGAATTTCGCAACTTGAATCTTTAAACAATCAACTCCAAAGAGAAGTTAATGACTATAAATTGCTTTATCAAAACCAAAAAAGGACTTCATCCGTCAGCATGGATTTAATAGAATCTCAAAATTTGGAAGAAAAAATAAAATGTAACTTTTCAATTTGTTTATTTTCTAGTCAAGGATGTTGTTGTAGTCAGAGGGAGGAATAAAGTCAAAAGAACCTTGCTTAACATCGTTCACTACGTTGACCAAATAATGTAATCAAATTTCTTAATCTTAAAAGATTACTATTGATAAAGAAATACACAAAACTTGGCAGAATAGCTCGATTCGGTGTGGCGATGATTTTCCTTGTTGTTTTAATTTTTCTTTTATTTTGAATCCTAGTAATAATAGATTAATAAAATTCAATAACTGTTTAACTGACATTGAATTCATCATAACATGTGTATTATTTTTTGTGGCTCATGATTTTTGATCGAGCACTCTCATTGTCACTTGAATTGTGGAATACTTTGAATTCAGATGAAACTCAACTAACCAAAATCAAATATTTACTAAAGGAGAGAAAATACGTAGAACTTTTTACTTCAGATCCTTCGTTTTTGTCAACATACGCGGTATATTTTATACCCACACGAGCTTTATTGTTTGTACATATATTTAACGAGTATAAGGAATATCTTGCAGCCAGAAATTCTATTTTAAGTGTTGGAGGAGGATGCGGCTCCGAAGTTGTTGGATTCGCTAGCTTTTTTTCTAGTAATCCCAAGCGTTCCTTACAAGTTATAGACATTGGGAATTATAGCGAAATTTTCGATAAAATATCATTACTCTGTGATCAAAACATAGAGACCAATTTCACTCAGAGTAATGTCCTGGAAGTGTTACCAAGTTTAATTTCAAAGGATTTGATAACTTTTTTCTTTGTATTTAACGAGCTTGTTTCCCAATCTAAAGCTTCCACCATAAAATTATTCAAACACATTATATCGGCTTCAGCAAAGGGCGCTCTTTTAATGGTAATTGACTGCGCAAGCGATGTATCTGTAATCAAGATTAAAGAAAAGATTTATCCTTCTTATTTCTTGCTAGATATGCTTTTCGCTGCAGATAAGTCATGGAAAGTCATCGCTTCATATGATTCAAAGTGGTTCAGGTATGAACTGCCTGAACAGTACAGGAAATTACACTTTAATAATACCCGCCATTTTCTTAGAATTTATGAGAAAAAATAGTTTATTTTTGTTCATTAAATAAATATGTTAGTTCTTTCAAAAACCTACAACAAGGAAAGCCCATTATGTTGTAAAAGTCACCATTAATTTTCTCAATAAAAAAGGACGATATTCCTTGGATTGCGTATGATCCCGCTTTATCCTGCCACTCATTAGTATCCAAATATGCTTCTATTGCTGAATCTGACAGAACATTGAATGTCACAGATGATTCTTCAACAAAGCTATGTTTCTTTAACTCTTCCCCTACAAAATACATTAAAGTAACGGCTTTTTGAAATAGATTTATGTGTTGTACCTGTATAAACCTGATGAGTTTTGCCTGATAGACTTTGTAACATTGTTTTTGCCATGCTTCTATCAGAAGCTTTTTCAAATATTGTTCTATTTAAAGACTTTAATTATTCATAGAAACAATTACAACTATAGTGTCTGCAGATATAAGTAATGAAAATGCCTCGTCTATTCTATTTAAAACTTCATTCGCTTTGGCCTCACATGTCGCTAGAACATAACCTTTCGGCGTTTCGAAATCAGAGTGTTTAAGATTTTCTTTGAATAACGATGGCTTGATAACCAAATTAAAGCCCTACTTGTTAAGCATATAAATGAGTAATACAGCCAATCTTTGCAAAAGTTCAATCCTCCTTGGGCTTTTAGAAGCTAAATATACAGGCTTCTCTGACAATTTTCTTATTCCCAACTTTTCAATATCCATTTACGAAATTTATCGATGTCTTTGGACGAGCGTTTGCAATTGTATTTAAAGCTGGATAAAGTAAATTTGCAGGATAAATGCTTTCAAGAATCCTATAACTTTAAATGAAATAAAGTTATTGTCAAAAGATGAGAAGAATTTACCCGAGCTTGAAGATAGACTATTGACTAATTTGGAATTTGGAACTGCTGGATTAAGAGCATCTATGGGTGCTGGATTTAATAGAATGAATGATTTAACTATAATACAGGCCACTCAAGTAAGATATTTTTGCTGATGTCTTTGGGACTTTGTGCTCACTTGATAAAAACAAGGGAAAATATCACAAGTGAAGGAGTAGTTATTGGTCATGACCATAGACATCATTCTTGGGATTTCGCTAGATTAGCGACCGCGGTCTTTTTGAAAAACAATGTAAAGGTATATTTGCTTCAGGCTATATGTCCCACCCCCTTTGTTGTAATAGATTTTACACTCATTTAGTTAGCCATTTTCAGTGACATTTTTAAAAGCAGCTTGTGGCATAATGATAACTGTAATTATTTGCTTTACTTGAACAAAGGCCTCTCATAACCCCAAAGAGGATAATGGATACAAAGTGTATTGGAATAATGGGTGCCAGGTATACCATTAAGGTTGATGGATAATTCTTAGATCGTAAGTCCAACAGACAAGGATATTGCTAAATCCATTATTTCCAATTTTGAGCCTGAAACTTGGGATTATGAAGCATATACAAAGTCATCGATATGCGTTGATCCAATGGAACAGATTGCAAAGGAATATTTCTCAAGACTGAGCAAGTATCGTTTCATAGAATCCTATCCACAATTACCTATAGTATACACAGCAATGCATGGAGTGGGCTATGAATACATTTTAAAAGCTTTAAAAGCAATAAAATATCCATATTTAATACCTGTAAAAGAGCAGGTAATGTTACTTGTTAAAGTTAAAAGGTTTTACCTGACCCTGATTTTCCTACAGTGAAATACCCCAATCCAGAGGAGGGAAAGGGAAGTTTAGTAAGATACATGGCGTATTTAATAGAAAGAAATTGGCGATAGAAACTGCTGAATCGCATAATTCTTCGATTATTCTAGCAAATGATCCTGATGCAGACCGCTTGGCGATAGCTGCCAAAGATAAAAACAGCAACTGGCAAACTCTTTCCGGAAATCAAATTGGGATATTATTGGCATATTATTGTGTAGAGAAATTAAGGAACAGGGAGAGGATCAGCCCTGGTAATAATTAATGTGGCGGGTGATTTTTAGGCCAAATTGCAATGGTTACAACTATAGTTTCTTCTAAAATGCTAAAAGCGTTTTGTCTTAAAAATGAACATAGATATGAAGAAACGTTAACTGGATTTAAATACATTGGGAATGAAGTATTAAAGTTGGAATCGGAGGGATACAGAGTACCTTTTGCATATGAAGAAGCGATTGGGTTTATGGTATTTGATCTTGTAAGAGATAAAGATGGGATTAGTGCACTATCAACTGCCCTTCAGATGCTATGTGAATTGCATTTTGCCGGCTTGAGTGTTTTTGATAAATTAGACAAAATATATGAAGAGTATAAGATAATTCTTTCTTATGAATAGGCTGGGATACTTTGCTTCGTCTAATGGTTATTTAATAGTCAAAGATCGTTCAAGAAAAACACAAATATTTGATTTTCTGTCAAAAAAACAAGAATATTTGGGAGAATATAAAATTAAAAAGATTATAAACTATTCTCCATCATTGATGATTTACTTTGAGCTTGAAAATGGATGGATTGTTTTCCGTACGTCTGGCACGGAACCAAAAGTGAAGTATTACAGTGAAATGGTTGGCAATCTCAAAGATCGAATGTCTATTGAATCCAAGCTACATTATTTTACTGATGGATTGGTTAATGAACTTAATAAACTTTAAAGTTCTTTCTTGCGTCAATTTTGTGGCTGAGCCCCTGTTAAACGGTTTTAATGTCGTTAGATGAAAAGGGTTTCCCTTTTCAAAGAACAGGTATTATTCCTTGCTTTAGTATTTTTTCGTTTATTGGATTGTTATTTGTGTTTATTTTCATGCTAACCATAGGCGATCAATCGACTTCGAGCTCCCATAATAATACACCTAGAAAAATATCAATGAACCATCTGTTAAACTTTCAGCTTCCAGATCGTGAACTCTCTTCTAGTCCTTCTCAGCCTCGAAAGCCAAAAAACTATCAAGCGTTTAGAAAAGAGAGATATGTACAGGCAAAGTAATCTTTTTATTTAATGTGAATAGTTTTCGGTTTGTTTTACGATCAAATCAAGATTATAAGGTCCATTTATTGGATCCAGATATTGAAATTCCCTGGAATAATATACTTCAAGTCGTAAATGCTTGTCACATGATTAAAAGATAATCGATACAACAGAAGAACCAAAATGTCCAATATGTCTGGAGTATCCAGTTGCTCCAACCTTTACCAGATGTGGTCATACGTTTTGCTCTTGCTGTTTATCGAGATATTTATCTTTAAGTATATTCATATTTACATGATAACTTCAGATGAAAAGTCATGGAGAAAGTGTCCAATGTGCTACGAAACAATTAACCCTAGAGATTTGAAAAGAGCGACATACAACGTGATAACCCCAGTTTGTCTAGATTCACTTCAAAAGTTTACATTGATGACCAGAGATCAAGGTTCCACCATTTGTCTGCCCTCAAAACAATTTGAAGTCGTAAAGAAAAATCGCATTCCCTCAGCCTTGTTTCAACCAGCTTTCGGCTATTCAAAGCTGCTTATAGGAAACCAAGCTCACGAAAAAGAGATTCTCTCAAGAGATTTATCTTCTTTGCTCGCATACAAGGATGAATGTTTGTCATGTAAAGAATTAGGTCCTATACCAGCTTTGGATATTTTAATTCAAAAAATTAACAATCAGCTAGAAAAAATTGTATTAAAGAAGCCCTTGGATGTGGTTTCATCGCCTACTATAGTCCCGGCAAAAGTAAGCCTGCCTTTGTATGGTACCAAGTGTAATCAATCTACTGATGATATATTCAAATTGGATGAAGAAACAAACTCAGTATCGCGACCTTTATCAAATACGTCATATCATTTTTACCAGGGTAATTTGCAATTTGATAATTTACGAGCGGCTAATGGCCAATTTTACTTTTTCCATCCGTTAGATATTAAAATATTAAAACAAGAATTTATAAACTATAGTGATTTTCCGCAGGATATTGAAATTAAAGTCATTGATATTGAAGATACCATAATGACACCAGAGTTAAAGAAAAGATTTAAGTATCTGGCTCATCTTCCAAATAATTGTGAGATTTCGTTTTGCCAAGTTGATCTTTCAACAATTGTTTCCGCCAAAACTTTAGATCTATTTCAAAGTACAATATTTTCTTTGCGCTTACTGTAGGCGAAATAAATCAAAGAAATGCCAAACTATTTGCCAAAATGAAGAAAAAAGAAAAAGGAAAGAACGAAAAGAAATCAACTTTAGGAGCTGAACCTGGCGATAACTATAGCCCTGAATATCGCTCTTCACCAAAGCTATGCACTTCACTCCCAAATGCATTAACTGATTTTCCACTACTTCCCTCTACTTCCAAAGGCAGCAATACAATTGTAAATAATACCGAGCCTTCATCTTTTGTGAAAGCTTTGTCTTCTTCTCCTGTTTCCTCAAATTCAATCGATCCAATCTTCAATGATTCTCGATGGACTGAGCCTCAAGAGATTGGAAAGAAGAAAAAGAAAGTTCTCTTAATGTCGACTGGCGCTAATAGAAAATATTAATAAATGTAGTTTAATATTAAAAGATTGAAGGTTTATTTAATACGTGCAGTGTTACAACATAATGCACCCCTTCTTTCTAGATTCCTTTGGTTGAGGAGACAAAACAGCTCTAATGGCTTCATCAAATACTTGCTTCAATCCTTTTTGTGTAAGCGCTGAGCATTCCAAATATTTAACTGCCCCAATTTCTTTCCTTAATTGATCACCTTGAAAATAGGTAATCGGTGAAGTCCTCTTCTCTCGGAGCTTTTCCAGAGTGTCTTTATCTTCCCTTAAATCTAATTTTGTCCCTACCAGAATAATGGGAGTATGAGGGGCATGGTGAGATATTTCCGGATACCACTTGTTAAAAGTTGTTGTAATTCATACTTTTGACCGTACATTCTCAAATGATGGGGGAGATACAATCGAAAAGCAAATAATAAAAACATCAGTCTGTGGGTAAGATAATGGACGTAGCCTATCATAATCTTCTTGGCCAGCAGTATCCCAAAGTCCCAAATTTATAGGCTTGCCATCAACCATTACGTTTGCAGAGTAATTATCAAACCTTTTGCTGAAAATTATTAGTCATTACACAGTTGGTATATATTCGCCAGGAAATGCATTGGTAGTGTAACTGATTAATAAACATGTCTTACCAACAGCCCTTTTAGAATGTAAATTTGATATTTACCCGTCTCCTACCACGACACATTTAATAGCTTGCATTACTCAAATGACGTGTGGCGAAGTCAAGGGAAGATTGATAAACAATTATAAAGTACATCGATTTTTAGTGATAAAAACATGGAATATTAATCGTGGAAGCACATTATACAATAGTGACAAAATCAGTATTTATTATATCTATTATTACCTTTGACCAATAATTCAGACAGCGTGTCCGAGTGGTTAAGGAGATAGACTTGAAATCTATTGGGATTTCCCGCACAGGTTCAAATCCTGTCGCTGTCGTTTTTTGTTTTCATTACTTTATGTATTTCCTGATTTCTTATACCACTTAAAACATAAATTTAATTCATAATTCATAAACACGATGAAGTTAAATTTTTGGGTTGCCTGTATTTTGTTTTTGAATTTTCTTATTTGCGGGTATGATGAAAACCCTTTTCGGTTCAGGCCCTACATTGGAGGAGCAGGTGTGATCTATATTTAATTTTGTAACGATTAAATTTTAATATTATCCATAGAATACAGGTTAAAAAATGGAAACAGCAACTTAAAACAGAAGAACGCAAGTTGGACAGGCAGATACGAAGTACGAAATAGGACATTGCTTTCAACTTAGATATTGAATCTCAGGAGGCTAAAGTAAAAAGAGAGATTAAGACTGCCGCAAAGCAGGCTGGTGGGCAAGTAGTTTGCAGAACCTTGGCCAAAGAATTAGTCAGATCAAAGAGGACTAGAGAGCGCCTTCATACCAACAAAGCCCAGCTTAGCTCTTTGTCCATGCAGCTTCAGCAACAAGTATGTAAAGATATTGCCTTTAGAAAATATAGCATCGATTAAAGTTGCTGGTGTTATTCAAAAGAGTACAGTTATAATGAAGCTTGCCAATAACTTGATACGTCTCCCTGAAATGCAAAAGACCATGATGGACATGTCAAAAGAAATGATGAAAGCGGGTTAGAAATTAACTTTGTAAAGATTTAGGGATTATGGAAGAGATGATGGAAGAAACGCTTGGAATGGACGACGAAGAAATAGAAGAAGAGGCTGAGGAAGAAGTTGACAAAGTCCTGAACGAATTAACGCAAGGCATTGTTGCCCCTGCAACCAAACTAAAGTCTTCAGATCAGCAACTAGTGGATGAAGAAAATATGCAACAAAGATTACAAGATTTACGATCTTAAACATAAATTTATAAAATAAAATTCTAAAGTTACTCGAACGTAACTTGTTTTTCTTCTTTCTGCATTTCTTCTAATTCTTCTTGCTCGTGTATTTCGCCAATGGCGGATTGTTGTTGCTTCCTATTTCTAGACTTTAATAATAACTTTACAAGTTTTCCAAGAATGCTTTTGAAAACATTGCTCTTTCTGTATTGGAGGAACGTCGCCACAGTCTTTATTAACAAAATGTTTTAATTACCGTCGAGCTTTTAGAATCTCGCGTGTATTTGTTAAATTAAGCAAATCAATCAACTTTACGCCTTTAAGTGCGTCGTTTTCAGGTATTTGAACAACTCTGGAGGTTTCTTTAACGATCGACTTTTCCTTTGATGTTAAAGTTTGAAGAATAGCCTCCAAGGATTCAGGGAATTGCTCCAGTTGATCATTACTTGATTCGCCACTTATTGATGAAGGTCCTACTTTGTCAGCCTTTCTTGAAAAAGATGGTTTTTTCTTCTTTTTGGGGTATTTCTTTGCCACAACTTCTTTTTCTACCGGCTTTGGACTTTTCTTTGAATACTGTTCAAAAATCTGTTTTCTTTTCTCCTCAAATGGAAAAGATTTAATGGAAAAGTTTGACTTTGTTGACTTCAAAGAGATTGAATTCTCTTCGTAACTGATGGGAGGGGAATCCAGTGATCGAGTCTCAAAAGCTTGACCAGTTTGCCCAAGATTGAATTGTTCTCGCTTTTTAACCGCATCCTTAAAAACTATGTTGATGAAATGATATCTCTCAATTTCTTTTTCTTCGGGTAGTTTAAATTCTCTATAACTTGTTTGTGGTCTTCGAGATAACGTTGGATGATTTTCCATTTGAAAAGAAAAATATTCATCTTTTAAAACTCGAAACTAAATTTAATCAATTATCGCTTGTTACTTGAAATCCAGACGCTGGGGCTGACATGGTTTGCCTTGTTCGTTTTGGAAGTCTTTTGATATTTGATGGGAAAAAGTTTTCACAATTCACTTTATTATTTCTGTATTTCAAGTTCTCTATTGGATTTGTAAGTTTCAAATCCACTGCCTCTCTCTTTAATTTCCCCTTAACGTGCCTATGGGGTTTTATTTCTCTCATCCCTGTTTTGTTAATTCGGATCGGGATATCATTATCATCATGTACATTCGGCTCATGGTGCATTAATTTAAATAATTTCTTTGGTTTTGACGCTTCAACAAACATGCTTTTCGATTTGTCACAAAGATCCATAACCCTAGATTTTCTCTCATCTAAACATCTGTTGATTTTTTCAAAATAGGAAACAAAATTTCTTTTCGTCTTGGGCAAACTATTAAGATCCTTTGTCATCCTTTTAATAGCGGAGATATTCTCTTAAAAATAGCATTTTGGATTTTTCTTAAATGATATACCATTTGTACATTTTTGATAGACATTGTCAGTGTTTGTTGAATCACGAATTCCCCAAAGTTTCTAATCAAACAGAATCTAGCTCCACCTCAACGACCTCACTTGCTTTTTCTGCAGCGACTAGACGCGTCTTGGGTGGACACAGAAGAATAAGTAGTATGAACCAAGCTGAAGAAAAAACATCGAATGAAGTAGAAAATTTACCTAGTGTATTTAGCAATATGACAGAGAGCGAGAAAGATGAACACGCAAAATTAGTTTATGGATTAATTTTCTCTTTAAAAAATATGTGCGGCAAATTATCTGTAACAGGGTCGTAGGATAATGTAAATTCTAATTATTTAGGAACAAATTCATTAGTTTTAAAACCAGCATGTACAAATTGCACCTGTTCGAAACGGCTAGCGGACTAAAATTTGTCCTAATAACAGATCCATATCAAGAAAATTTGCAGGGAATGCTTAAAAACATATATGAATCGGTGTATGTGGAATATCATGTCAAAAATCCCAATCAAAGTGCGGCCAATTTATCCAAAGGGAGCGTTATAACAAGCGAACTATTTAAATCACAACTAAATAAATTAGTGGTTGGACACTATTTTTTGTTTCCTTCTTATTTTTTGTAATATTGTAAATTTCAAAGGGGTGATGACAAAAAAATTGGATGAGATAGAAATTCTATCGAGCGATCATATAATATTAGATGAATCATCTGTAAAATCGGATCCTGATTTTACTGTTATTGAAACACCTAAAAAGATTCACCCCTTCTTTGATTTGAAGAAAAGGCAGAAAAAGGTTCCTCCAGATAATGATACAAAAAAGATAAAGATAGAAAAAAACATAGAGAAAATTGTCATTAGAAATGTCAATGTAGATGCTGGGCTTCACCCATTTTTTGATAGGAGCCAAAGGAATGCAATGAAGGTTGGTAAAGAGAAGGCTGTTGAAGATACATTTGATCCATACTTTACACGCGACACATTAAAGAAACTGAATTTTCCAGACTTTCCTGCTATATCTACGACACAATCATCAATTGAACCAGTTTGGGAACAATGTAGATCAATGAAACGAATGACTTTAAGAGCACCAGAGTCTAGAGATGAGTTTAGATACAATGAAATTAAATTTGACGAAACTGAAGAAAATATTAACGTTAATGACCGACGAAACTTGTTTCGAAATTGGTTTTCAAAGGAAGAGGATGCGTTGTCAGATTGGATACTTCAATGGAGAGGTGAAAAAAAGATTAAAAGGCCTTTTCATATGTATCCGAACGCTGCTGATGAAAATTACACATCATCATTCCAACAATTTAATTTTTTCACTGAGAATGATTTCGAGGATGACTTTGGGACATTTGATAAATTCACTAGCAAGAAATTTAGTTATCCATGTCTTTTCTTAGCTGGTCCTGAAGGATGTGGAAAAACTTCGTTGATCGAACGAGTGGCTTCAAAGCTTAACTTTGATATCGTCAATATCGATTGTTCCATGGTTAGATCCAAAAGCAATATTCTTTCAATGCTTGGAGACTCTATTCAGAACAATCATTTAAAATCAACAATGTTTGGGCACAAAGATAGCCTTCAAAGCTCCGCTGTTTACGTAATGGAAAGTGTAGATCTTTTAATGACCGGAGACACCGATTTTTGGAATGCGGTTGGGCAAATTGCATGTACTTCTAAACATCCAATAATCTTAACATCTATTTGTACCATTTTACAACAATTTTAAGTAGGTAACTTTGAAGGTCTAGTTAAAATGGGTTGCAATCTCAGCCTCGATAATGTTTGCTACATTGAATTAAATAAATTGACAGAGAGGCAGAAATTGGAGTACTTGATGGATGATTTCTTAATTGGCGAAGATTTAGCATTATCAACCCTGGCAGAATCAAATTTTAATTTAAGAAAGTCGATAAATCAATTGGAATTTTTATTTTTAAGGACTACTAGAAAGTTCAAGTTGTCAAAAAAGATTCCTGAGCGTTGTCGCTACTGTGACTTCAAATCAACCCTAATCTCAGGATCGGAAAATTTAGAGTTTGAGAACATTGAACAACTATCTTTGATAGATTCAAAATTAAATCTCAACTTCTATCAAGAGTCAGAATGTTATACAAACCCACTCCCAGAGTTTACACAAAGTATTTTCCTGCCAAACGAACCTTCTAATCGTGTTGAAATCAGTGAATTCTTGACCATTAAAAATATTCTACTTTGCTCATTAGCGACATGCAATTCGATGCCCGTGACATGGGCTGATGTTATTTTTGAAAAATGCCAAAAAGATTGTTGGTAAGGATATTGTTTGTCATTAATAAGCGATGACTTTAGAGTTAAGTACAATGAAATTATTCAAAGCAGTAATGCAGTGGAAGATTCTTCAAACTATTTGTATTTGATTCCATGGCTCAAAAAGAAAGCCAAATACTTTCAATCCAAAAGAACATCAAAGTAAAAATGTCTTTAGCGATTAAAAAGGTATGTGAGAAAACTTGGCAATATTTCTCTACGACTCACCGAATTCCTCTTAAAGGATCCTGAAACACTGATAAAAGAATGGAACATGAAAAATTTTGAGAAAACTGATTTCTTGTAGAATAAATCCACATCTCTATTTTACCTCTTTTATTGCCACCGCACATTTTTGCGTAACCATAGATATCAATTTCATGTCACATTTAAGTGATTTTTCATATATTGACCGATTTATCGGTACGTTGTTAATGCTGTGTTTTTGTATATATCATATCTATTCCACAACAAAGTTTGAAGTTCTAAAGTGGAGCAATTTAAAAAGATTTGATCTTAGGACCTTATCAACCTATCTCATGTTCATATCTATGATCTTAATGTTAATAACTGATCTCGTAGTCGCTTATGTTAAATACAGTGAAGGTTTCGCTTCGATAACTGACAATAAGGGTAAACCGATTATTTTCACAAAGCCAAAAACGATGTACCCTGTATACCATCTCGATCTTATATCATTTGCTGATCTAGTAATTGAAGCTGGATGGTGTTTCAACGTAATATTTAAATCAATGATTTTCATAGAGTAGCTCTTTATTTTTAATGATAGGCCGCTGGAAGAGAATTACAGAACAATATTTTCATGAAGTTACAGTAAGCAGCAGAGAATTGCAAGTCTATTTAATACATTCCGCTCTGAATTTCATCTTATTTCCAACTTTGCACTATTTGTATTCATATGATAAATTATTGAAAACAGTGGCACCTCAAATGCTATATCATGCCGAGTGTTTCTTCATCACAATACTATCTATAAGACAAACTATAAGGATATCAAAGATAAGAAAACTGAGTCCAGAGAGGAAAACATTGCTCATGTATTTCATACGCATGAACATATTCTTAATTGTCAGTGTATTTCTTCAGTACATAACTTTGTTCATTATAAACATGGATATTTTAGTAGGTTCAATGGACCTATACTACAACAAGGCAATAAGCGATCTATTGATAAATTTATTCAATCGAGGAAACGGGTCATATGTTTTTCTGACATTAATATTATATCCAAGAAGTGATGTTTCTGCGGCAGATGAATTAAGGAGATTGAGCTCTACAAAAAGTAAAGCAGGGAGTGTTAGCACAGTCGCAAAACCATCCCCAACTGCAGTCAGGCTATTAAAAACACCGACAAGATCTTTCCCAGCTTTAGATGATTGCAAGGAATCAGAACTTGAATAAATTTGTTTACCTTTTGGCTGTTGCATTATTTGTTCGGTCTTTAATGGTAAATTTGATAACTATTTTTAAACCAGATATTATCAAGGAATAAACCCAAGGAATTTTCTAAAGCGGATAAGAATAATGGTCCAAAGATTCCCACGCTGGAAGACTTTCTTTCCAAAAGGGATTATACTGGTGCCATGACCTTGATTGACGTAATAAATCGTATAAATAGAAAAAAAGTTTCAAAATCAGATGAATGAGGAGGTTTCAATTGAGTCTCTCCTTTGGTATGGTTATGCTGCGTTTCACGCTGGAAAATATGAAAAGGCTTTAAAGGTTTACTCACAATTACAACAAGAACCTACACTTCAATCTGCTATTAGTATTTACATTGCTATTTGTTATTTTTTTCTTGGTATGACTAAGGAGTGTAAGTTGATGATCGAAAAAGCGTCAGAATCAAGATTAAAAATTAGATTGCTTCTTCACATAGCACAAAAAGAGCAGGATGAGGAGAATCTTGTGAAATATCATCAACTTCTTTACGATGTATTAGAAGATCAATTAACTTTGGCTTCGGTCCACTTTTTGAGAACTCATTATCAAGAAGCGATTGATATTTACAAGAAGCTATTAGTTGAAAATAGGTGACATACAAAATATATAAATATAGAGAATATTTGGCACTCAATTACTATGTAGCATTGTGCTATTATCGGTTGGAATACTTTGACGTATCTCAAGATGTCCTTAATGGATATCTTCAGGTTTATCCGGATAGTGCAATGGCATTAAATCTCAAGGCATGCAATTTCTATAAATTGTACAATGGCAAGGCAGCGGAAAACGAGCTTGAACCATTTTTGGAGAAACTTAAAGGAGAAACAGATATATTTACTGAAGAATTAATTAGGCATAATTTAGTAATAAATTGAATCCCAATTGTTGAGGTTGTGTTTAGAAGTGGACAGGGTGCACTTCAGGTATTACCTAAATTGCTTGACGTAATCCCTGAAGCAAGAATAAACCTTGCAATTTACTATTTGAAAAACGATGATGTATCATCGGCTTATGATCTATTAAAGGATACTGATCCGTCTACTCCCCAGGAATACATCCTGAAAGGTATTGTGAATGCAATGTTGGGCCACGAGCAAAATTCGAAAGAGCACTTAAAAATAGCACAACAGTACTTTCAATTGGTTGGTACCTCTGCTAACGAATGTGATACAATACCCGGTCGCCAAAGTATGGCTGCTTGTTATTTTTTAACACAACAATTTGAGGATGTGATGATTTATTTGAATTCAATTAAGGTAATTACACTAGTGGTAAAAGATTAGACATATTTTGCCAATGACGATGTGTTTTTGTACAATTTTGCACAAGCTAAGACCGCATTGCATGAGTATCAAGAAGCCGAAGAAGCACTTCTTCTTATTCAGAATGAAAAATTCAAGAACGAATACACTTACATCAGTCATCTTTCAAAATGTTGTAACACTATTATTATTTTGCTATCAGATATAATGAATAAAAAACCTGAGAAGGCCTGGGATCTATACTGTTCCATGGAAACTTCAAGTGAGAGTTATCAAATTTTGCAGTTAGTTGGTCATGAATGTTTTAAGGTACACAATCATAATTTTTCTTCTGCTAGAGAAAATTTTTTTTAATTAGTGGTCGTGCGTTTAAAGCATTGGAAGCATTGGATCCGTCCATTGAACATTTTCAAGGGAAAATAGCTAGCGCGGTGGCTGCCTTTAAGCAGGTGTATGATGGATTAGCAGATGCAAGCAATATTAAGGATATTCTGGAGCTTTTGGAAGATTCATCTCACCCTCAAGCTGACATGTCATTACAATTAATTAGAAGATGGTGCAAAGAAAATGGAATATCACATCATTAATAAATCTCGATATATTAGTTTTATTGTAGCATACTTACTACTCTATCACTATTTGGTATAAGGGTATAATCGAACTTGTCTTGATTCCTCTTTTTGACTGCCCAGTAGATAAAAAAGAAAGATATAATGACCAAAAAATAAAAAATGAAGCCAAAAAGAATCCATTCAGCGGAAGAAACAGGATAAAGAAAATTCATCTCGATATTAAAGTGGCTTAAGGGAAAGTGCATAGTTTTTATTTATTCTTCATCTTCGTCAGCTCCATTTCCAGATGATTTAGCACGCTTTCTCTTAACACGTCCAGCACGTCCGCCACCATATGGAGAAGTCAAGGCGAAATCAATGTGATTAGCACTGTCTAAACGAACAACAAATGAAGGAATATCAACTAATTGTTTTCCGACTCTGGAAATAAAAGAAAACAAAAAATTTTACCTAATGTGCCTTTGGCGGATGAGGACACGAGCATGGTGAATACTCTTAGCCAAGCCAAGTTTGAAAACTTGTGTTTGAAGGCGTCTGTTCAAGAAATCTTCGATTTTTAATCCAAGGACATAATCAAGTTTGGCTTTGCTTTCATCCAAAACACCAATACGGATTAAACGACGAATAAGGGCGTTTCCTTCGAAAAGACGACGGGGATCCTTTTCCTCAAGGGTAAGCAATTCACGAGCAGCTTTACGGATCTTTCCAAGCATGAATCCAACTCTCCAAATTTCACGTTTACATCTTAAACCATATTCACCAGCAAGTTTCAACTCAGCATCAAGACGGGCCTTTTCATAACAACGACGAGGAACCTTGTACACTTTAGAACAGACTTTAACTACATATTAAATTCAGTTTCCTATGTTACCTGTCATTTTTCTTTAACCAGGGTTCTGTGGCTGTGTTGAACAAATCCAAATCGTCGAACCAAATAGTGACTAGAAACCAATTTCACACAATTTTGTTCCTTATATTTAATATTTAATATAATTAGCGTCTAGTGCTTAATAATAACAGTCAACTTGTAAATTTCGTATTTCACTTTTTGTTTTTTCTCAATAACAGACCCCTGTCGTAACATTTTTCGATGCCTCACTCTTTTGGTCTTCGCGCTCGTACGCGCCATATGTTCGCCCGTAATTTTCGTGAGCATGGTCCAACCAAGCTCTCCACCTATATGAAAGTTTTTAAAGTTGGTGATATCGTTGATATCAAGGCCAACGGATCTATTCATAAAGGAATGCCACATAAGTACTATCACGGGTATAAGATGACGTTTTTTTTTAATTTAGAAAAACAGCCGTAGTCTTCAATGTTTCAAAGAGAGCTGTTGGTGTCATTGTTAACAAACGTGTCGGAGGTCGTTACATTGAGAAGCGTGTAAATATCCGTATTGAACACGTCAAGCATTCTAAATGCCGTGATGATTTTCTTGCTAGAATGAAGGAAACTCATCAAAAAATCAAAGAAGCCAAGGTTAAAGGAGAAACAGTTGTTGTGAAAAGACAACCAAAAGGTCCACGCCCAGCCCATTTCATTTCAACAAAGAAAAACACACCAACTGTTATTTCTGCTGTCCCATACGAAATTCTTTTATAAAAATGAGCGTAATGCATAATTTTTATTGATATTTTTGTTTCTTAAATACTTTGTTTAATTAATGTTGTAATTGGGCTAAACTCAATCTCTTCTCTTTCTTGCATTTCATCTTGCGTTGATATGGACTTGGATATTGCTCGCTTCGATGATTCTTGAATTTCTCCGGAAATAAGTAATTCATCTAGTAAAAAATAGGCCTTAGTCGAAAAGTACAAAAGTTACTTACTTTCTCGTAATTATAAACAATATCTAGTTCGCACACGTTCCCGAAATGCAAGTCTAGTAACTCTACAAACCGATGAATTATCTCCAAAACAATTAATTCATTTTCTTCTGCGTCGATTCCTACCACGAAATAAAGGCTGGCATATCTTTTTTGAAACTATCTCTAATTTACCTTTTGTACACTATTCTAGTCCCTTCATATTCGATTACATTACATAAGTTTGGTTTTCGAGGTAAGATTAACTGAGTCACATCCTTGACACATTTTTGTTTTTCTTTTGATGATTTTGTAACAAACCATTTTTGAAGACGCATTTTCCCATGTCTACTAATTAGAAGAATATACTCTAGCATCTGAAATTTACGAAAGTTACAAAATTGGAGTGAGCAAGAATTATTATTAAATATACATTTATTTCACAGCTTTGGCGTCTTCTTTATAAATTTCATTTAAATGAGTGTAAGCCAAAATAGCATCAAGATCAAATTCATCGTAAATTTCATCCATTCTAATTTGTACCAAAGGGTTTTCATTATTGTTTCTACTTCCATGAGAGCTTAATACTTTGACAGCGCATAAATTTCTTCTATAAATCTCAAAATTCGAGCAAAAAGTGCTAAACGACCTCGTCAGGTTAAGCGGCAGTTCTTTAAAGATGGCATGCTGATCCACTAATTCATCTATCTGGAAATTCAGATTTTTGACTGGCTGCCAATAAGATTGAATATCTAATCTTGACACAAAGTGATCAAATTCGTTAACAGCGACCTTAAGCTTGAGATCTCTTGCAATTCCATTTATGCCCGAATTCTTAAAGCTGTTTACCAATATCCCTAGTAATGTAAGTGTAATTATATCCATTGCCTTGGATTTGAGAACTACTTGGTGACTTTCCTTCAATAATTTTCTTTCTTTGCGCAAAACACTAATTTTCTCATTAATATTGTCGTATTTTAATTTAAAATACGTAGAATTGGGCATAATTTGTAAGTAGTGAAGATACCTTAAAACTCTTTCGGAATGTATTTTGATATTTCCTTCGAGAGATTTTATATCCTGTAAGGTTTCCTTATCATACTTGATCATTCCTCTAATTTGATGGTTTCTCATATTTGAAATATGGCTTTGGATGGGAATAAATAAAAGGGGACCATTCTTTACAAGCTTTTCGCATTTGGACAAAATGTCAGTGTGTGTATATCCAGATAACTTTATAGACTCGGGGGCTAATGAATAAATAGTAGTCATTAAATATAGAAGTGAGCCCCACATTAAAAGCATGGATAACGCACGTGGCAAATAATTATGGCTTATAATTGAAAGGTAGCCAACCCAATAACCGAAATACTAAACACTTAATTTAAACTAAGACTTTCATATTTATAAAGTATGAAATCGCCTCTCTGCCCTTTCCCTCTCATGTCTATTTTTACGAAAAACAGATGAAAAACGACTTAAAATAATATTGAACTTCTGTTTAAGGTTCTAATTGGCTCCATAAAAGTCTATTACCGAACCATTATTATTGAAAACATATTGTAATGCTTCTTGATCAACTAGCGTGGAATCAACTCTTCGATCTTTAAGTAGTGACTGAACAACATCTAAATGACCATTTTGAATTGCATTTCTCAATGCAAATTGATTGTTAGCGCCTGGATCAACCAAAGGGTGTTGCAATAGGAGTTTAACAATCTCATTCATACCTAAAAACGCAGCAAATTGGATTGCTTCGTTATTTAACGCCCCAGGATTAACACTTGGATGGACCATTAAAAATGTGACTACATCTAGATGACCATTAAAACATGCTTCGCGGAAGGCATAATCATTTTGGCTTCCAAGGTCGACGCGTAAATCTGATGAAAGAGTTTTTACTACTTCCAGATGACCTCTTTCACTTGAGAGTCTTATACTTTCGTTGTCATTGGCAGCTGGATTGCACCTGCCATCTTTCAGAAGAACTTTAACTATATCAATATGTCCAAACTTGGCTGATTTTCTCAATGCTTCACTATTCATATCGGCAGGATTTACTTTTGAGTGTTTCAGCAATCTTTCCACTATTTTCGTGTGACCATATCGTGCCGCCAATCTAATTGCTTCATTTTGATTCAAACTAGGATCGTATTCAGGATTTTCGAGCAAATGAAAATATATTTTATGACACCCATATATCAACAATACGTTTAAAGTGGTATTCAATTCTTCGCTAGGTGTCAATACGTTGAACTCCTTTTTGGCACGTTTCACTACGCTGTCTAAATTGCAGTTATTCATGGTAATTCTGCCAATAAAATTGGCCTTGACTGACATAATAAATAAGAAAATTGTTGCCAAATGTACATTCATTAAGGAATCTAGAACAGGAAATAATGTGAGGTGGCGAGGCGACGCGTGTTGTATCAAGTGCCAGATTTAATGATCAAGTTTGATGAAATTAATGAAATATTTTATTGACGTGACATATTAAAAGTATGTATTTTCTCTGAGACTGCGTAATTTAGTGTCATTTTGAACCTTGGAATTTGCACTGATTTGTTCATCTGCTATTTTTGAGAAAGTGGGAATGGCCCAATTGAAACCTCCAAGGGATTCAATATCAGTATCATGCCTTAAAACACATTCACTATTATTTTTTTCAATCTCGGGATCAGAGGTTCCCACTATTATTCCATATTTGGGGGTGTTAAAATGATTTTTGATGATTGATAAAGTGTTTTCATTGAATCTGGAACGTAAGCTTTTTTTCTGCTTTGTTTTTTCATGCTGATAAGACATTTTAACAATACTTTCATTGTCTTTTCTATTATAGTTTGTTGCGTGTATTTGCCTACGGATTGAATTAATATAAAAAGAGGCTGTAATTGAAGAAGGCAACCCTTCATTTAATCTGTTTGATTCTTTTTCTATGGGAATACGGATGATGGCATTGTTTCTATCCCAGAACTCCATATTGTTAACTCCTTGTTTCAATTCTTTGTAAATATAATGGTATGACAAACCCAATTCATTAGATTCTGCTTCAAAATCAAAATTGTCCTATAAATTCATTAATTTTAATCATACTTGAATTTCATGAACTTTTACTCCAATGTCAATTTCAACCATTTCGTTCCTCTCATCTTTATTCAAAATAGAAATCTCGTTTAATTCCACGCTGTCATTGATTCTCTCCTTTATTTTCATTTTGATCCCAAGGATATTCTCAAAAGGAGACAAAAGGACAGAGAAATTTAAAGTACCAAGGCTTTTGGGATTCAATTTAGGATAGTTTATTCCATTAAAGTTTGGATTTTTGGAGAAGTATTCCAAGTGAACCTTTACTAATGCTAATGTTCCGGGCATATTCATAAAAATAACTTCGAGGAGGACATTGATCAAAATTGGAAATTTCGGTTATGTTACTTGCGTTTCTCTTTGGGCTGTTTTTAAGGTGCTTAGTAAGTTTACATGGATTTTCAGGGTTTGGGAAACCACCGTTGTTTGGAGATTTTGAGGCACAAAGACATTGGATGGAAATTTCAATAAACATTCCCCCCAGAGATTGGTATTTGAATAGTACCGAAAATCCTCAAGAACATTGGGGTCTTGATTATCCACCTTTGAGTGGGTATGTTAGCTTCATATTTGGTACCTTGTAATACATGTATTTTATCGCAATATTTAGAGGCAACTATATCAATCCATCATGGTTTGCTCTACAAACATCATGGGGAAAGGAAGATCAAGAATTAATATTTTTTATGAGAACAACTGTTATTTTGATAGACCTTTTCTTTTTCTTGCCAGTGCTATTTTTAACAGCGGCAAAACTTCATCCCAGCGTAACTTCTAGCAACTTGAAATATTTTATTTTCCTCATTGCAATTCAACCATGTTTTATTTTAATTGATAATGGTCATTTTCAGTATAATAATGTAATGCTATCATTTGTGTTACTTTCCATTTACTTTTTTTCTCAACAGGCTTACGTGAAAGGCGCGATATGCTTTTCATTGTCATTATGTTTTAAGCAAATGTCGTTGTATTTTGCGCTTCCAATATTTTTTTACTTGTTGCGTTTGAGTCTACGGTAATTTAATGGACTAAAAGACAAAGGAAGACATAGATTTCTTTTTGTGAAACTCGCCTTTGCTGTAACAATGACTTTTGTTATTTCGCTTTATCCTTTCATTACTTCAAAAGATCTTTTACTTCAAATGTTTAGAAGATTGTTTCCAGTGCATCGAGGTATATTCGAAGATAAAGTTGCAAACATATGGTGTATTTATTCTCTCATTCAAAAGGTGAAATACATTTATTCAATTGACAGCCTCCTTTATAAAAGGTATATTGCAAGAAATCTTAATTTTAGTGCCTTTTTTACATTTTTGGCTACAGTGCCTTGCTGCCTCTTGGTTTTCATTCGACCGACATCGCGCAATTTGTTGTACGCGACGTGCATAACATCCATTTCATTTTTTTTACTATCATTTCAAGTGCATGAAAAGTCAATTCTTTTGCCACTCTTGCCTGTGACTCTTTTATACCCAATTGAAGCGAACTTCGTTTCTTGGTTTATTCAAGTATGCTTCTTCAGGTATTGTATAAAATTTTGTCGCATAGTCTATTTCCTTTGGCGGTAAAAGATGAAATCTTGATAGCGTACTTTTCACTGCAGATCATTTGGCTATCGTTAAGCCAGAGGGGACGAGAAAGCAATTTATGGAAAATAATTCAGTTTGTAATAACTTCACTCCTATTTCACTTAAGTGTACATATTTCTTCATCGCATCATATTTTGTGATAGTTTCGATTCTTGAACCCCCGAAAAGGTACAACGAACTCTTTGTAATGGTCAACTACATATTTTGCTGTTGTTGCTTTATATTCTCCTACATTTTCCTACTTTCGAAACTAGTTCTGAATATATTCAAAAATTAAATATAAATGCATTTATTAATTTAATTATAAATAGAATTGAGCTAAATGTGAAATTCTTCTGTTTACTCTGTGCGGAAAGTAAATCCTAGGCAAAGTCTTGATTGCTTCTTTGTCTTCATTCACCTGTGCGTCAATGAGCATTCTTTGAATATCCTTTGTTATGAGTGAATAGGTGTTTTTACTCCCAAATCTTTTTCTATAATGGCCTTTGCCCTTTGCCTTCTTTCTATGGAGGATCTTACATTGGACATTTCCGAAGGAACATTATATATATTGGGGGCGGGATAATCTAATTGTGCCTCTATTTCACTCCAAATAGATTTACCTTATTGAGTGGAAAAACATTTCGTGGACCAGGTGTTCCATGAAATGCAATTTTCGGTGTAATTGAATGTAATTTCATGACATAAGCGCCCGGAGAAGGTGAAATAACCTTTTCTCTTAAAAAACATTGTCATACTTTATCATTGCTTTGAAAACGTTTTTCGTTGGTTGTCACATAGCCTTTTGTGCTACTACGTTTCATTACTGGGCTATGGAGTAAATCGAAAGCCTATCGCAAAAATATAAACTGTCTACCATTTCCGGTTTATATTCCAAAGGAGAAGGCGAAAGCATTGCAAATCGATCAATCTCAAACCTTTTCGATGTTAGTAGACTAAAGGCTTATGAATAAATAAATAAAATATAATACCCATTCGGTAAATTGAAAACTCTATTTATAGAACTACATGATTTTTGATCTAATATATCTGAATAAGCAAAATTTTGCTGCCCATTAAATCATTTTTTCTTCACATCTAGTACTTGTAAAAGTATATCCTTCTTTTCCAAATAAATGCCGAATGAATTCCAAATACTGATATTAGTGGCTGCTTGTTCAACACTACAATCGCCAGATATAGTCAACTTGAAAATGATATTCTTTCTTAGAGCTTTTATAAGCGTACTTTGAGTTGTAATTCTTTTTCCATCGCCCTCGTAATACTCTGAATGATGTCGTTGTTGATTGTGACACTTTGCAAATCGGATAACCAATCAAAATCTGCTGTAAGGTTACAAGTAGAATTTACATATATTTAATTCCTTTTTCATTTCTTCTTCCAGGTTTTCCAAGGGCAAGCTTTGAATTGGTTTTGGCTTATGCCTTAACCATTTTTTACATCTTATGACAAGTGTTATAAGATATTACACGACCAAAATTTTATATTCGTCCATAAAAGCCAAAAGTTTAAAAAAAACTTTGCACAAAATCAAACGCCACTTAATCACAAAACAAAATTCCTCTTATAATGCTAAAAGAAACAAAGGCAGATTACGAAAATATGACAAAAGAGGAATTACTGTGGTTAATTGGAGCTTACGAGAATAAGACAAATATTTCTATAGTTTCGAATTTGAACAATACTGACGGAAACAGCACAATGATACATGTTAAAAAACGAAAAAGAGGGAGAGTTAAAAATCAAGCCAAGGAATCTTTGCAGGATCCAAATATGCCAACTATAACATTTGACTACTCTTTCCTACATTCTCCTTGTTGCAATAAGAATTATTCTTGCCTTTACCAATTTCCACAAGAGATTTCAAGTCCATTTAAAACAAACTCGTCCTTTCAAGATTTGACCTTGTCACAACTGAATGGTCATTACGACCCCATGTTAAATAGCCGACTGGATTCATCTTCTGATTTTATCAATAATTTAATTCTGGAATCCAACACATTTAACGAAATCCCTAGTAAAAGTGTAATGATTGAACAGGGGCAAATATATAGCGATAACACAAAAAACCCATTCAATGATTCATACTCTCCGCAAAAAGAAGAATTGAATTCTACTGCACTTGATTCAAGCTTGTCAGATTTGCCAGAGAACAATTCAAGGCCCATGGACAATCCTATAGATAAGGAACTCTATATTGAAATACCATGTTATCCAATAATGGAATCTGCAATTGGAGAAATTAGAGAATTGGAAAATGATATAACTAACCAGATCCAAGAATTAGAAAGAGCATTCATCAAATTTGATGATAGTCCATCAACTGACGTTAATAACAATGAANAACTAACCAGATCCAAGAATTAGAAAGAGCATTCATCAAATTTGATGATACAGATAGTCCATCAACTGACGTTAATAAGAATGATTCGAGTAACCAAGAAAAAAATTTTGATAGTATAAAATTGTTTAATTTATGAATTATAGATAATTTCCCGGATGTTTTTCCTGGTACAGGTAATTGTTTATCCGCTAGTATAATCGCTCAATACCACAACCAGTTTAAGAATGGTAGCTACCGGCTTTGTAAAAAACGTTCAAATACTTTTAAGCTTCAGCAAGATGCGTGCTTTTTGGCTGAACAAGTACCTAAAAACATGTATTGCATGTCATGCCTTTTCGTAAACCCACATCCTGAGTGTTGTATATTTCGAAACTTTAGAGTAATTGGAAGTGGAAACTCTTTTCTATTTATGGACTTTAAACAATCAATAAAGGTGTTAAACGCTAGTGGTGAATCTGTGAATGTCACAAAACCTCAAATACCAACAAACGTCAAAGATTATTGTTTAGATTACATACTCTTCAATCTAAAAGAGGTAATTGAAGAAGACCTTTTAAGCATTATGAATTCTAGCAAATCCAACTATTTTTTCAGGCCCATGAATTATAGAAACCGCCAATTGTGCGATAAATGCAAATCATCAATTTTCTGTTTGTTTCACATGTGTGTATTTTGCGGCAAGGAGCTTTGCCATAAATGCTTTCTAAATATTCACGTTCAAAAGACAACCTGCGCAACAAAGCAAATTTTCCATAAATCAAATCACTTTATTCTCATCATTCAAAGAAATTTAGAGATTTTCAACAAGATTAGCAATCAAATCAGAAATTACAAAAGACTAAAACTATTTGATCCTAAAAACAGTGAAACAGTTCAAATTGAAAGCAAAGAGTTTATGGCCATTCCCAAATTGCAAGATTTCCAAAAGTATTGGAAAAAACATTTTGTTATAATCATTAAAAAGTTAAATTTTGACGCTCATCTATTTTCTCCAGAAAGAATCTGTTCGCTATATGGAGATCAAACAGTGCGAGTCCTCGGCCCCAATTTAAAAGCTCCTGGCCCCAAAAACATGACTTTTAACGAATTTTTCCAAGATTTTAGCCAAACAAGGACAAAAGCGGCAATGAAAATATCGGTAAGATTGGCTTTACCATGAAAATAGGATTGGCCACTGACAGATTCATTTAAGCAATTGTTTTACGAAATGATGCCACTGAAAGAGTATATATTTGACGATGGAGCCTACAATTTAATGAAGTATCTTCCTGAGAGCTACCTTGTGCCCGACCTAGGTAAGTGATGATTTAAATCAAAATAAGGTCCCAAAATGTACGCTGCGTATTCGTGTAAACGCAACAAGGGAACTACTGCCTTGCATGTAGACGTAACAGATGCTGTCAATGTATTACTGCATGCCGAAAATGGCGGGTCAGCAACGTGGCATATATTCCACTCAGCGCACTCTGAAACAATCAGCCGGTTTCTGTCCCCCTCGAAGCGTGTTTCGCATCCTATCCATGAACAGCTGTACTATTTGCACGAAGCGGACTTAGAGTCACTGTATGTGAAGCATGGTATAATTCCATTGACGATTGTGCAAGAGGTTGGGGATGCAGTGTTTATCCCAGCTGGATTCCCGCACCAGGTGCGCAACAATGATAATTGCGTGAAACTGGCCATGGATTTCGTGTCGCCTGAGAATGTGGAACAGAGTTTGCGGTTGGCGGAAGAGTTTAGACATTTATCTGATACCAATATGCGAAAAGAAGATATACTTGGGCTGAAGAATTTGCTTTATGAAATCGCTGAAGCTATTATTGACGAATAAACAAGTCTCGCAGTGCTCGTTAAATCGGACGGGGA
>KE561158.1:9745-82003 GCA_000442015.1 Rozella allomycis CSF55 | reverse complement strand
GTTTCTGAAGTCCGGGTCGTAAACTCCCCGTCCGATAAAACTATAACTTATAATTTTAAACATTCATAATTCAATATTTTAATTCATTAACAAGTATTTTAAAAAGTTAAAGTTTTTCCTCTTATTTCTCCGCCTGAATTATTTACGAAATTTCGGGAATCCGCCATTCGGAAAAAGATTACCGGGGTACGTCTATAAATAGGGTCCTAATGAGCGACGAAAAAAGATGACTAGCAGGTAAAAACCATTTAAAAACAGCATGTAGGTAATGAATAGAGTGTGAACGTATAGACTTGACCGATTGGTGTTGTTATTGGACAGTGGGTCGACGCAGGGGATACGAGAGTCTGCTGCGCGAAATCTTGGGGATATCCAGCGCGAGTATCCAGAAGAGTTTGGGTATTTGATAAGGAGGGTAAGGGTAATTGTTTGGGGGTTATAGGTGAAACGGTTTTTGAGGAGCAAGAGTGGGGAGACGCGATGGGCGGCTGCGGTTGCTGTTAGGGAGATTGTGAGGAATGTTTGTGGTGAAGATTATGATGTGGAAGATGAGGAGAATAAAGATGAGAAAGTGCAGGATGAGGTAACAAGAATTAAATGTGGGGATAGAATGAAGGAAGATTGACTTTTGAGGCGTATGATTTGGAACGAGTGTTGAATGATGGGAAATTGTTGGTAGCGTCATCTGGGGATGTAAAGAGTTGGTTATTTGCAAGAGTAGGAATATGACCAAGATGTGAGTGAGTTGACGGCTGATTTGAAGGAGCAGAGAAAGATGATGATGCAACGATTGGGGCTGGGTGCACAATTTATGGAGAGTTTGGTAGAGGAGAGTGATTTTGTGAAAGTGGAAGAGGATGAAGAAAGGGTGGAGATGGAGGGGCTGAGTGCTCGAGAGAGGAATAGATTGAAGCGAATGAAAAAGTGAGAGTTAATTTTGGGGTTGAGTAGGAATAAGAAGCGGGTGAATGCCGAAGAGTTGATGAAGGTTGGCAAGAAGGCTAAGACAGAGGAGGGTGAAGGAGAGATGAAGGGAGAGGATGGCGAGTGGAAGTTTCAGAGACTGTGTGAAGAGTTTTGTGTTGAGATATTTGATACGAATTGGAATGTGAGACATGGAGCAGTGTTGGGGTTGAGTGAGATTATAAGAGAGCATGGAAGGGATGGAGGGAAGAGGAAGGGATTGAGTAAAGAAAAGAATGAAGAAAAGCATGAGAGATGGAGTGTTGATGTTGGATTGAGACTAGTGAGTTTGTTGGCGTTGGATAGATTTGCTGATTATATAGATGATAGTATATCAGTTCCAGTTAGAGAGACTGGTGGACAGTGTTTGGGGTTGTTGATGAGATGTGTGAGTGATGAGAATGTGAAGAGAATAATGGGGTTGTTGGTAGAGTTGAGTGAGAATGAGCATTGGGAGGTTAGATTGAGTGGACTGTTGGGAATCAAGTATATATTGGGGGTGAGAAGAGATTTGTTTAGTGAGTTGAAGCCAATTGTGTATGGGGTGATAATAGAAGCGTTGAAGAGTGAAGAAGATGATATTAAAAAGGCTGGAGCTGAATCAATGTATGCGATAGTTGAGTATTTGAAGGATGAAAAGGAGCAAGTGATGAATATTCTGAGTGATAATATGAAAGAGTTGGATGATTTGACGTGTTCAACTGAATCTATAATGAGACTATTATCCAAGCTTGTAACCCTAAGTGAGATGGGTGGTGAGATTGTTACTACTACTACTGCTACTGCTACTACTTCTCCATGTCAACCCCCAATTACCTCTACTACTCCCCCTTCTAACCCTTCTAACCCTTCTCTTTATTTGAATAAATTTTTGCCAAATATGTTTCAGTTTTTTAGACATTCAATAATTGGAGTTAGAATGTCAGTTTTAGAATCAATTGAAGGGATGATGAATACTTTAACAATTAAAGAAGTGGAGAGAGAATTGATGAATGAATTGATTGAAAAATTGATAGAAAATAGTTTGAAAGAAGAAAATAAAGTAAAATAGATTAAAAAGAATTAAAAAAGATGATTTTAGATAAAAGTTTAGATTTAATGAAAAAGATTAAAAAATTTGAGATTGAAATTGAAAAGATTGAGAAATTTATTGAAAGAGTTTTGATTCAAGTTGAGAATGAAGTTGAAATGGATATTAGAGTGTTTGGAGAAGATGTTTTGATTAGAAATAGAATTTATTCATTTAAAATGATTTCTGTTTTAATTAATGAATCAAATTATAATAAAATTATAAAGTTTTTGAGTTTAATTGAAAAGAAGAATTTGAATTTTTATTTATTAAACTATTTTATGGAAGTTAAAGGGGAAGCAGATGGTGAGAATGGTGAGAATGGTGAGGAGAAAGGGGAAGTCACTGGTGAAGGGGAAGTGCATGGTGAGGGGAAAGGGGAAGGGGAAGTGAATGGGGAAGTGAATGGGAATGTTAGTGATCAACTCCAACCCCTTCAACCTCAACTCCCTCAACCTCAACTCCCACAACTCTATAGAGAAGTTGCTGTGGAGGTTGCTGTAAAGGTCAAGAATGATGTGAATTTAGCATTGAATCAAGTTGTGAGACCATTAATGTTTTGTTTGAGAAGAGAAGAAAATAAAGAAATTTTAGAAATTGTTTCAAATTCAATTGTTAAAGTATTCAAAAAGTTTAAAAAGGAAAAAATTATTAAAAATTTAATTGAAATGAAGAATGAAGCTTCCAGAAATGTTTTAAAATTAATTGTGAGAGAGTTTGGCAACAATCTACACGAAATATCCATTTTCAATCAAATCATTTCCCTTGAAGGATTAGAAGTGGAAAAGGGAGTTGAAAAGGCAGAAGAAAAGAAAGAAGGTGAACCTACTACTTCTATTGAGACTACTACTTCTACTTCTATTGAGACTACTTCTACTGTCAATACTACTACTACTATTGAGACTAGCACTCCAACCACTACTAACTCTCCAACTCAACCTACTCCAACCTTAACTACTTCACCTTTTTCTTTGCTGGAAGTGCTGGAGGTTGTTAGTGGAGAGTTGGACAATGTTTATTTAAATAAAATTCCAATAGAGAAAATAATAAATTTGATAAAAAATAGAAATGAAAATGCAATTAAAATATTTATAAATTTATTGAAAAGAGATGAAAAATATTTTAGAGATTTGAAAGATTTGATTAAAGAAATTTATGAATTTAAATTTGGAATTTTAGATTTGATTGAATTAATTTTAAAAGAAAATATTTTGATTGATTCAATTTCAAATGAAATAATAATTCCAATTCTATCATTGATGAGTGATTCAAACAAAGAAATTAGAAATAAATCTTGTTTTTGTTTTGGTGAATTAATTCAAATCATTCTACTAAACAAGAATAGAAACATCAATAATGATTTCATTGATTGTCTACTAGATAACAAGAAGATTAAAAATTATGAAATTCCAACTGAAATTAACGCTACTCTGCGAAAATATCAACAAGAAGGTAATTAGAGTGTTTATTATTGAAAGGTGTTAATTGGTTATTATTTCTACAAGAGTATGGACTACATGGAGCACTATGTGATGACATGGGATTAGGTAATCAAATGGGTTTGAAATGACATAGGTAAAGTAGTGATAGTTTAATTGACATAGGTAAACGATGTTAGTTGAAATGACATAGGTAAAGTGGTGATAGTTGCATTGACATAGGTAAAAGATATTACTTTAATTGATATAGGTAAAACATTGCAAACAATTTGCGCTGTTTCGGCTGTTCAGTTTAAGAATAATAAAATTCCTAGCTTGGTTGTTTGCCCACCCTCTTTAATAGGCCACTGGGAAAATGAAATCAAATCTTTCTCTTCCTTTTTAAAACCCCTGCAATTCCATTCAAAAAACAAAAAAGATTGGCCACTTAATCAATCAACATCAAACTACAATGTCTTCATTTGCAGCTTTGACTTTTTAAGAAACAATCTCCACTACTTTAAGAAATTCAATTACAATTATTTCATTCTAGATGAAGGCCATGTAATCAAAAATCCAAAAACTAAAATTTCTTTGGCTGTTAAATCTATTGTGGCTAAGCATAGATTAGTTTTAACTGGCACTCCAATCCAAAATAACATTCTAGAACTTTGGTCTATTTTTGATTTTCTAATGCCTGGATTTCTAGGCAGTGAGCAAGAATTCAATGAGAAATATGTCAAGCCCATCAAGATGAAAATAAATGAGAATAAGATGGGTGATAGAGTTAAGAGTGAAGTAAGAGTTAAGGGTGAAGTAAGAGTTAAAAGTGACGTTAAAATATAGAGTGACGTTAAAATAAAGGGTGAAGTTAAAATGAATGAAGCAGGGGTTATTGCATTGGATGGTTTACACAGACAAATGCTGCCATTCATGTTGAGAAGAATTAAAGATCAAGTTTTAAATGATTTGCCACCCAAGATTATGCAAGATTATTATTGTTCACTTTCTAAAATTCAATCAAAGATTTATGAGCAAATTGAATTGGATGAAATTCATGTGTTTCAGAGTTTGCAAGAATTAAGAAGATTAATCACTCATCCATTATTACTCAAAGATGAAAGAATTGAGGGTGAGAAAGGTGAGGTGAGTGGTAAGGGTGAGGTAGTGAAGGGTGAAGAAGTTAAAGTGAAGGGTAAGGGAAAGAGTAAAGCCACTAAAGATGTTAAAAATGCTAAAGTTGTTAAAGGTGTTAAAGGTGTTAAAGATGTTAAAGAGGTTAAAATGGAAACAAACTCCTTGCCAACTTCTGTACCTTCAAACTCTTCTTTAATGTCACAGTTGGAGGTTAGTGGAAAGTTTGTTGCTTTGAAACAATTGCTGATAGACTGTGGAATATCACCAGATAATAATTTAAGTCCCCACAGAATATTAATCTTTGTTCAACTAAAATCAACCCTGGATTTAATTGAAAATATTCTATTCAAACCTCATTTCCCATTCATTTCTTATCTAAGATTAGATGGATCTGTAGATTCAACAAAAAGAATTGATATCGTTTCAAAATTTAATTCTGATCCTTCAATTGATTGTTTAATTTTAACTACTCAAGTTGGTGGCTTGGGTCTCAATCTGACAGGGGCTGACACTGTAATCTTCATGGAACACGATTGGAACCCCATGTAACTAAATTCAGCGTTTTAAACTTAGGAAAGATTTGCAAGCCATGGACAGAGCGCACAGAATAGGCCAAAAGAAGGTTGTCAACGTGTACAGATTAATTTGCAAAGACACCCTGGAAGAGAAAATTTTAAAGTAAATTTCATAAATTGTGTTTCTAGTTTGCAAAAATTCAAATTGGCTGTGGCTAATTCAGTTGTTAATGAACAAAATTCTTCAACTAGTTCAATGAACACTTCAGAGTTGATTGATTTGTTTAAAAAGGAGAATAATAAAAAGGTTGTGAATAAGAATAAGAAATTGTCGTTGAATCAGTTGTTGGAAGAATTGGAGAATGAGCAGGATCAAGAGCAAGATTATTCGGTGACAACAGCTGATGAGTTTTTCAATTCAATCAAATAAAGTTAATATATTTGAGATTAAAATTATTCTAAAATGTAATAATAATGATTTAAAATACTATTAAAATTACAGTTAGTTTAAATAATGATTTATTCATTGTACATTCCTCATTCAATCTCTGTCTAGGCAGGCGCTGGTGCTGCAACTCCATCAGTTAAATTGTTCTTTGACATTCTCTATTAAATCTCAATCAATCATATCTATTACCAAATTCAACTCCTTTTTAGCTTCCTCTTCTATCCTTCTAATATCTTCAATAGTCATTCCAAACCACTTGTCAAGCAAACAAAATAACATTCTATGAAACTTTTGAAACAATCCAAATTGATACTACTCATATTCAATGCAATTCCATACTTTGGCTATAAAATGCTCAGTCTTTGTCTCCAATCCAAACACCTTGAACTTTATAATAACCGTTTTATAACAACACATCACAGGCTCACATGTATCCTAAATTCACACACACTCACATCACCAAACCTTCCAATTCCCAGTCAAAGGTCCCCTCCCAGTCTTCTCACTCCTAACCTTGGCTGGATCATTCTTCTCATCATAATGGTCAACTGGATCATTCGCTATATCCATATACACAACCTCCCGCTGCTTCAACTGCTCCGCACTCAAATTAAGCGCCTACTACACTATACCATCCCCCTTACATTCTCAGTCGTCCCGCGATCAGCTAAATGATTCGACTCTATAATCAGCGAAAACCTCTCCCCCAGAAAATGACTCTAAATCTCCATCCATCCACCCACGTACCGTCAAAACTACTCTAAAAGCATCACACACATCCTACCTGTCTTGCAATGCGGGTACCCATTCCACGCCTGCTCATCCAGCCTCAGCGCAGACGCCGGCGCAATCATCGCCAGAAACCTCGGCACTTTGCTACTCCAAACACAACCACCATTATTACCTGCCGAGATGGTAGATCTTGTGCGTATACTGTCCCTTGCCAAGCTCCGGGTCGTCGTACGGCTTGTTTTCGAGAATTTCTACGCCGGAATCGCCGTCAGATTCGCTCTTGGACATGTCGGCAACAGTGTACAATTGTCCCACTTGGTACTATCTTCAGGTTAATTCATAGTTACTTCGTCTACTGTTATCGGTAACACTATGCGACTATATACGTGGAGAATGAGTCTTACTATTCTTTGATCAACACCATTGTTTCGGAGAATTTTACAGAATGGATTTGGAAATGTGTCAAATGAAATTGTTTCAATAAAATGGCACATCGATCATGCTTTTTGTTTAATAGTTTACACATTTTGATTATTTGATGCTATTTTTACTTGGATTTTAAAACAAACTGAACTTAATTTGAAAATAATGTATTAATTTATTGCGTCTACGAAAAGGCTTCTCGAGAAAACGACTGATCTTGTATAAATGCAACCAATGTCTTTGCAGCACTTCCAGTTTGCAACAACGGATGTCCGGATACCCTACTAAAATCAACCCTAGATCCTTACACCTGCAGAAAGCGTTCCAGCGCTCTTCTCCTCGTCTCTATAATCTCCGGTGCAAATCTATTCTTGAAAAATATTTTTCCAGGTAGCGCCGGAATAGAAACACGCGGGTTTTCCTTTTCTAGCAAATCACGAAACCATTCGAAATCAGAGTATCGGCGACGGACGGTGCTGGATTGCTTCTTGAAGACAGGTATATTCGTCTATTTTTGGCATATATGGATCGCTTACTCGGCAAATGATCTCATAGTCGGTATACTGGTTCTTGGTGCCGGCGTTGACTGTAATGGGATTTACAACTTCTATTTCAAGGTAGTCTTCAGGGAGAGAGTAGCGCTCGGATGAGGACTGAGGCTTGTATGGGAGGCGTGAAGTTGTATCGAATGATCTGGTGGTCATCATGTGGCTTGGGTAAGAATGGAAATAGGATTCAAATTTAATTAATTAGAGAAGATGTTATCGTTTTAATGTATTTAGTTTGAAGACTTTGTATGGTAGTTGTTGAGTTATAGGTGACGAATTAGAAACCACTGAACACGGAATGTAATCGGTTTTGACTGCGTAATGTAACGATAAAACCGGTGACTTACGAGTTACCACTTTGAAGGATTTAAGATTTAAGATACGGATCATAAATATTTAGCAATAAAGTCCATGATTTTCTAAATTCGAAAATAACTCATTTCCACTTCTATTTTTAATTTTGGAACAAGCCACATTGAATTATGAAAATATTACTGCTTATAGTGTTCCTTGGTGTCATCTCCATGTATACCCTCTCTCCAGTGGATACTGGATGATTTCAAATATGCCGAATACGAATCTATCCAACGAAATCCCCGCAATAAAGATTTGACACAAAGTCTCTTGAAGGTCTACAAATCTATCTATTACCAAGAACGGGCAAAAAAATACGAGTTTAGAGAATGTTCTGAATCATTCAAAGTGGCATCTGTCGCAACAGAGCGCTGTGTAAAATTTTGGTCTAAAGGTAGCATCGACGAAGTTTTTAAGACACTACAAAAAATGAATGAAAGCGAACGGGGGAAGAAAAAAGAACACGAATGGGAAGCAATTAGATTGCATTCATGTGTTTTCATTGACAATAGAGCAGCAATTGTTTTTAGAGATGTGGGGTTACGTTTATCCCGGAGATACTGATATTCAAATGAAAAAGGATCACAAGGATTATTATAGAGTTGCTGGAAGACAATACCTAATTCAATTAGAGCATTTTTTACCTTTTTAAAATAAAAAATAAAAATTTGTACTTTTAAAAATGAAGTTATTGGCATTTGACCTGGCTCCGGAAAACTGGCCTCGGAAAGTTTTCTCTTCTTACAAATGTTAATATGTTTGAGAAGCCCGGAAGTGCTTTTGTGTTTAACGCTTATTAAACCATCTCGTTCCTTGCAATGCTGGCAAAGTGCATACCCAACAGAGTCCTGGTTGGTATCACATACCAAATGAAAGGACTCCCAAGCCGCACTACGAACTTTGCGTTCATTTTTTGGTTCATAAGGCAAAGAAATGTATTCTTTGCGATCAAGTTTGATCATTATTTGTTCCTTTACGTTTNCATTCCATCAACTAACCGGTTCAATGATGTTGACCACTCATTCATAGATTGCCAAAATTCTTCATTCACATTATTCCTATTTGATAGAAACTAACCGAATACTTTTCTTTCAAGTATAAAACACCCTTCATCTGATCGTATCTTCCATGTAGCTTCTTGTCCAACAACAATTCAATTATTAATTCTTCAATTCTTTCTTTATTAATATTTGCAGAAGAAGCCAAAAATGAGACATCAACAGAAGAGTAAGGTATTGTAGCGTCTAGGATGAACAAAGTTCGTAACTGGTGAATCATCGGCTCAATGAAATCCTTAATAAAGGAATCTCCCATTATTGAAAGCTCATTTTCTTTCTAGTTTATTATTATTTAGTACCTTTAATAATCTTTTCAAAGGCTATGATGTCTCTTGTTTCGTAAGCATCCAAAAGACTCTTCATCGCAACTATTTCTTTATCGTTTTTATATGGCTTTGTTTCCTGTGAATCAAATGGATTTATTGATGAAGNTGATTCAAAAGCATTTTATAGAGTTAGAATGCAAGTAAAGATTGAAGACTAATCAAATAGGCTGCGTATTCGTTGGCGAAGCATGTTGGGAATCAGAGTTTGGATTGGAAGGGATTGAAATATTTATTAACATTTTTCAAGACGAGGTAATCAAGTAGAGTAATTGATTATTATAGGTAAACTATTATTTCCATTGAAAGAAAGATATTGTTATTCTGAACAGCAAGAGAGTTATACAGTGCCAAAGCCAAATTCATTTGAAAACTTTACAAACTATTTTATGCAAAAAGTAAACCATTAAACTCTTAAGAATAGGCAATAATAGAAGCAATTTCATTTTCTAGATATGAGAATGGCCAATCTCCAATGATTGTAGTTAAATTTCTGTTGAATATTTTATGTTACAATGACAATGGAAATGATCAAGTAAACAATTGAAATGATTTAAAAAGTATTCTGATAGTTATTATGTATCATCAGTGATAAAATCATTAACGAGATCTATTCTAATAATCAATAAAGGAAATAAAGTGAACTATAGAAACCCCATGTTTGAAGATATTCTGTCAGAGATTGAGAGGTACCGATTGAAAGATTTGTTGTTTCCATCGTTTCATAATACGTGGACTGTTTCGTGTTTGGAATCTCTTTGTAAATTTCAAATGACTAGGTTAATGGAAATTGATTTGGAATTGTTTAAAGCTTATTCTAAACAGGGGCATTTTATTTCTGTTAGGAAAGAAGCCATCAAGAGTTTATTAATTTTATCTTTTCTTCAAGAGGGAAGAGGTGATGAAAGGGGAGTTAGTGGGGTTAATGGGGGGAAAAGTAGTAGTAGTGCAACTGCTAGTNAGGGGAGTTAGTGGGGTTAATGGGGGGAAGAGTAGTAGTGCAAGTGTGACAGCGAGTGTAAGTGTTAATAGTACAGGTGCAAGTATTACTACTACAGGTTCAGGTGTTACTGCTAATAGTACATCTATTACTACGTCAAACTCACTACCTTTAAATCCCCTAATGGATGTGATGGCTTATGTGTTGGATTTGGTCAAGTGGGATTGCTTGGAAATTAAAGTTTGCTGCTTGATTAATATCTTAAAATTGATAAAAACAAAACAATGTAAATTCAAAGAATGGATGAAACAGCAAGAATGGATAAAGAATAGAATATTAGAATTGTTTAATGTGAATCCCATGTTGGATGGCTATCTAATGCAAATATATGAAATCTATTATGAGAAACAATTCATGCAACCAATGAGAATTAAAATATCAATTAATGAACAACCAGAACAATTATCAGACGTTGAAGATGAATTCAATCAATTCCAACTAGACATTAAAAGAAAGTCCATCAATTCTTCACCCTTCAACAACGATGACATTTCACTATTTATTCCAACCTGCAAAAAGCTATTAAACAGACTGGCTGAACATCCAGAGGCTATTCCATTCAGATACCCAGTTGACATTAAAACTCCATTCTACTACAACATTATTACTAATCCAATAGACTTGTCCACTATTGAATACAAGTTGAATCATTACAAGACTGTCGGTGATTTTATTAGCGATATTGTTTTAATGTTTGATAATTGTTTTGTATTCAATGACCCTGGGTCTATTGTTTATGAGAAGGGATTGAAATTGCAGAGGTATTTTAGCAAGGAGTGTAGAAGATCGTTGAGTAATGTGGAAATTCCTGCGAGAGTTGAAGAAGATGGAAAGCAAGTCCAACAATTAATTGATTTCATACGGCAGTGGTGTGATAAGGGTGAAGATAGTGGAGAGAGTAGAGAGAGTGGAGAGAGTAGAGAGAGAAAGGAAGGAGAGGGAAGTGGAGAGAGTAAGGAAGGTGAGGCTACTGCTACAGTTGATACTACTTCTACTACTTATGGTCCATCTACTTCAATGTCTACTTCAATATCTACTTCAATGTCTATACAAACTTCTGAATTTATGGCATTGGCTAATGCTACTTGCAGCAGAATAAGAAAATATGTATTTAATAAACTAATAAACGATCCTCAGAGATTAAAATCAATATTTAAATATCTAGACTTGTGTTATCACATTCCAGAATATCCACTTCCAGAAGAGTCAATAAAAACAATAATAGCAATTCCAAATTCCACAACCAAAATATCAGAAAAAGCATTATCAATTCTAGATCAATTAAGCTTGATTCCAGAGTCTGAAATATTCAAGTATCCAGTTGACAAGCGAGTGTATAATTACTACAAGGTTATTAAGCAGCCGATGGATCTGTTTACTATTGAATGCAAGGCATTGTGTGGCAAGTATTTGAATTTGCATCAGTTGATGTTTGATTTTGAATTGATTTTCAAGAATTGTTTTACTTTTAATACCCCTGATTCGTTGTTTTATAAGAAGGGGGAGAGTTTGTTGAATCTTTTTAATGAGAACATTACCACGTGGTTAGAGGTAGAAGGGGGAGGGGTGGAAGGTGAAGGTGATGAGAAGGGAGAAGAGAAAGATAAGGTTGAATCAATTACTACTACTTCTACTGCTACTACTACACCTCTTACTACAACTACTTCACCAGTGACTAATTCCCAACCATTTCAACCCCCCTCTGTACCTCCTATTGATCGCGTTATTGCTTGTTTGGTTAATAGATTGGAATATGATCCAGGAAGAGAAAGACAAATGGTCTTAACTAATCCAGATTATTTATTGTTGAGAAACAACTTGAACCAATTTAAATCAATTGAATCTTTTGTTGAATCTTTTGAATCTTTAATAAAAAACAATAAATTTTCATTTAATAAATTAGAGAAACAAGAATGGCTGGAAACTGAAAAATTATTTTTTCAAATTTCCAAACAATTAATTCCAAAACCAAAAAAGAAATTATTAGATCTATTTTTAGAAATTCTAGATAAAATTAAATCTCAAAAAATTTCTATAGATTTTCTATACCCTGTAGATCCAATAGCATTAAACATTCCAATCTATTTCAACAAAATAAAAAGACCAATGGATATATCAAAAATTGAATCTAAATTAAACATTTACAAAAATTTTAAACATTTTGATTCTGATGTTTCATTAATCTTTAAAAATTGCCAACTTTTTAATCAAAAAGGTATTTGTGAAATTTCATTGTTCTATTTTTAGGTTCTCTTGTTTATCAAAATTCAATTCAACTTGAAAAGATTTATGAAAAGTGTTTAATTAGAGTCAAGTCATTGTTTCAGCAGGATTTAGTTATTGGTGATTATAATGAGAGTGAGCATGATAGAAATTTTAGAATTCAAATTGAGAATGAAGAAATTAGTGAGTGGAATCAAAAGAGAATGAATTATGAATTAGAAAATTTAGAGAGGTTGGAGAGATTAGAGAGGGAGAGATTAGAGAGGGAAAAAGTAGAAAGAGAAAGAGAGAGAGAAAGAGATGGGCGTAGAAAATCATTGCAAGTTTCATTGAAATTGAATAATGAAAGGAGAAAATCTTCTACAATAAAATTAAAATTAAAACCTTCAAAACAACAAGAACAAACAATCAATGAATCTTACAAAATTGATGAATTATCTACGTTGATAGAGTCTCCAATTATTAATCAGTCCCCTACAATAGTCCACTCTGATAGAGTAATTGAATCTCCTTCAATCTCTTTAACATCAGCTGCACCGTTGGAAGCTTATTCCAATGGCTGGTCTGGTAGATTCCCTAAATCATTCAATTTAAATCAAGCCAAATCATTACTATCTCTCTTAAAAGATCATCCATTAGGTTACCATTTTCTTGAACCGGTTGATCCAGTAGCTTTAAATATCCCAAATTACTTTCATTTAATTAAACGTCCAATGGATTTCTCTACAATAGAATCAAATCTCTCAAACTACTCTTCCACCTTTGATTTCATTCTCGATGTGCAACAAGTATTCGTCAACTGCTTCATTTACAACAACCAAGATTCCTCCATCTACACCGAAGCTCTAGAATTATTAAATGTGTTTGAAACTCAAGTGGCTGGTTGGTTAACACCCTGGCCTCACACTAGAATGGATCCTGAAGAAATCATTGTTTGCCACAATTTGATTGAAAAATGTAAAAAACAGCCATTCGCATTTCCATTCTTGGATCCCGTTGACGCCATCTTGTATTCCATTCCCAAATACTATGACATTATCAGAATGCCCATGGATCTGAAAACACTCGCAGGGCGTATTGAAAAGTATGCAACAATTGATGATTTCATCTTTGATTTCAAGTTGATGATCAAAAACGCTTACACTTTTAATCTCGATGATTCAGAAGTAAATAGATTCAATCAGAAACAATTTTAGGTGTTTGTAATGGCAAAGAAATTGGATTTGTTTTATGAAAAGGAATGGCCAAGACTAGTTTCATGTCTGCCATTGAAGAAACCGCAGAACCCGATCCCTAGAGATTTAAAACACAGACTTGTTCAGCTGATCCAGGGTATCAGACAGGAAGTGTTCGCGTTTCCATTCAACGAGCCAGTTGATTACAAGCAACTGAAGCTCTTCAACTATCCGAAAATAATCAAGCAGCCAATGGACCTCTCAACGATCCATACCAAACTGCAGCAGGATTTTTACGAGAATGTTGGCCAAGTTTTGAGCGACTTTAAATTGGTTATTGATAATTGTATTAGGTTTAATGGAGAGGTATGCTGTGTTGGTGTTTGGGAGCGTAGGATGCGCCGGTCAGTCGGTCGGCTGTGGTGCTTGAAAAGGCGTGGTGGAATATTGTGGAGAAGAATAGAGATGTTTTTGGGGACGTGGTGATGAGTGAGGTTAAGGTGCCTGGTCAGGTAAGATATGGGATTGAATTGGGTAGACTGTTACGTATGCTATGTTGAAGAGTAAGACTAGAGTGAAGCCATTCTAATTATCAAGCTATTGAAAAATGTTTATGTGATCTAAAGCAATAAATTTTATTATTTGAATTTTACAATTTTAAAAGGTTTATTAACAAAATGTGACTGTAAACTCTTTAGTATTCAAATCACATATAAATGTAGAGGTCAAATCATCGTATGCGTAACTATATGCATCGGGACACAGTTGTTTGATCATCGACTGCATATTAACTCCATCTAGACTGGGCCATGCTTTAACATTGCACTTGTCCGGTGTCCCATACTCTCCCATACAACAAACAAGATCTCTAACAGCACTATCCTGTTTAAACATACTTGACAGACTAGCCGACTTTTCTCTATGCGGAGCATCATCAATCTCCTTGCACATACTCATACACGCAACCACCTCCTCCCGTGCATTCAAAATCTGCAAATCCCTTGGACACATTCCAAGCTTCATCGACGTACACTCTATACTCTTGCACCTATTACCATCCTCATTGCCAACACTCACTCGCATCGGCAGATTAAACCCGTCGACGTTGCTGATATCATACGTTATTTGCGAATCAACAGTCAATTCAAACAGCGTGGCGGGCTGGCCGCTGGTGCTGTGGCATTTCTCTTGGCCGCCGCAGTCGCCGCTTTCACAAACGAGGCCGGTGGGGGTTTTGGTGCAGCCCGTGCGGCCCCAGAACCGGCCGGCGGTGAGCGGAGTGCGCAGGTTGAGGGATTGTGTGGTGCCTTTTGGGAGGTGCAGGCCGNCCCATGCCGCCCACCCAGATGTCTGAATGGCATTGGTTGGTGAAATTTATGGTGATGGAGGCTAGCGAAAAGGTGGTGAGAGCTGATAGCAGAATTGATGCTTGCAAATGGTACATGTTTGAAAGTTTGAAACGGGGGTATGAGTGCTATTTATATAGAGTGGACTTGAATAGATCATTTTCATGATTTTAGGTATAATTATTATTTTCATGCAAACCAAAGAGGATATTTTTATCCTGACCCCCTCTGTAATCGTAACTTTGTTGTTCCGTTTTCTAAATTTGTTAGTGCCAATGTCTGTGCCAATCATGTTGCAAATTTATTTTGCTGTTCCCTTCCAAATTTCGTCACGTTTGAGTAGTCCTATTATTAATGGCTGAGCCATTATCATCTCAGAAGAGTCAATTGAATATGAATAAATAAATTTATACTACATGTTCAATTATCAACTTCATGTCGTTCGATAAGATTCGGTAGAAATTCTCCGAATCTGATCCGACATCTCGAAATTTCCAGAAATCGATGGGCCACAATATAAATAGGCGCGCACTAATGACTCTCTNGATAAGATTTTGTAGAAATTCTCCGAATCTGATCAGACATCTCGAAATTTCCAGAAATCGATGGGTCACAATATAAATAGGCGCGCACTTATGACTTTCCATAATTAATACCAATAACTATATGTTTGGAATAACACCAGTTGATAACTTTGATCGCTACATTGAACAACGTTTACACGACTTTTTTGATGAGCCTGCTAGCAACAAGCAGGTTTCAAAGCCATTTAAATCAACTCATATTAAACCACAGTTAGCTCTTGATATATCGGAACTCGATAACGCGTATGTGATACAAGCCGATCTGCCGGGCATAGCGAAAGAGGACATTTCCGTAAACTTGGAAGATAATGTGCTGACAGTGGAAACAGAGAGGAGAGATCAAAGAGACGAAAATAATGGAACAATTCATTTGACGGAGAGGTTCTACGGAAAAATGAAGCGAAGTGTGAGATTACCGGCACAAGTGGATCCAGAAAAGACAGAGGCTACTTTGGATAATGGCGTTTTGAAACTCAGAGTCGCCAAAAGCGAGGCGGCGGAGAAGCGAAAATGTATTGCAATTCGTTAACGAATAAATTTTTTAAAGCCTACTTGAATTCTTAGCAGTTTCTATAAATCAATTTTAGATTTTTCCAAATTAATTTAATGTCGGAAGATTCAGATAAATTATTGGAAGCCGGAGGCCCTACTGAAATAATGGGGTCCGATAATCATTCTAGTGATTCACTTCCAAAATCTGTATTTTTTATAATCGGTAATGAGTTCTGCGAGAGGTTTTCTTACTATGGAATGAGGGCAATTCTGTGGACATATCTGGCACAGTTTTTGAGATTCCCTGATGGAATGGCTACTTCGATTTATCATTCATTTGTCATGTTGGCATATTTTTTTCCATTATTCGGTATGACGCCAATGTTATATTTGAATAGGGGCTATTTTAGCAGATAGCTATTGGGGAAAATATAGAACAATTTTAACTCTTTCTATTGTATATATTATTGGGAACATAGTAATGGCAGTGACTGCATTTCCATCTGTTGCTGGCAATCCACCACAGCCTTATGGGGCCTTAATTGGGCTTCTATTGTTAGCTATAGGTACAGGAGGTATCAAGGTAAATATTACAATCAAACAAAAAAGCCCTGTGTTGTTTCTTTTGGTGGTGATCAATTCGATGCTTCACAGGTTAAACAGTCCGCATTGTTTTTCTCGCTATTCTATTTTTCGATAAATGCGGGAAGCNTTTTTATAATCGGTAATGAGTTCTGCGAGAGGTTTTCTTACTATGGAATGCGGGCAATTCTGTGGACATACCTAGCACAGTTTTTGAGATTCCCTGATGGAATGGCTACTTCGATTTATCATTCATTTGTCATGTTGGCATATTTTTTTCCATTATTCGGTATGACGCCAATGTTATATTTGAATAGGGGCTATTTTAGCAGATAGCTATTGGGGAAAATATAGAACAATTTTAACTCTTTCTATTGTATATATTATTGGGAACATAGTAATGGCAGTGACTGCATTTCCATCTGTTGCCGGCAATCCACCACAGCCCTATGGGGCTTTAATTGGGCTTCTATTGTTAGCTATAGGTACAGGAGGTATCAAGGTAAATATTACAATCAAACAAAAAAGCCCTGTGTTGTTTCTTTTGGTGGTGATCAATTCGATGCTTCACAGGTTAAGCAATCAGCGTTATTTTTCTCGCTGTTCTATTTTTCGATAAATGCGGGAAGTTTCTTTTCCATGATAATAACTCCATGGATTAGGGAAAATGTTCAATGGTAATTTTTTTATTAAAATTCAAAAGTTTTGGATCTGATCAATGTTTTCCATTGGCTTTTGGCTTGCCCGCGATCTTGTTAATTGTAGCGACTTGCTTGTTTGTTATTGGCTCTAAATCCTACAAACACAGACCTCTAAGTGGGAATGTTTCTATTTTGATGTTTAATGTTGTAAAAACTGCAATAAAAGAGAGAAGAAAAAGGAAAAGGGAAGAATCTGAGGCCGAATTACCTAACCATTGGTTATATTACGCATACCCGTTATTTGACCGCAAAACTATAGATGAAATCAAGTCTGTGTTTTCTGTCTTGATTATTTTCGCTCCACTGTCAGTTTTTTGGATGATCTATGATCAACAAGGATCTAGATGGACGGCACAGGTTTGGCAAATGAACCATAAAGCGTCAATATTCGGCAGCACAATTTCAATTCCTCCAGAATCAATGCAGGTTTGGAACACTGTTTTCATTTTAATTATGATTCCTTTATTTCAAAAACTTATTTTCCCTGCTGTCAGGAAATTTGGCATCAAATTAACCGCACTAAGGAAAATTGGCGCGGGTTTGATAATTGCGCTTGTAGCATTTTTAATGTCAGCATATCTCCAATTTGAAATTGATAATACCATGACTGGCCCTAGACTTAGTGATGCCTCTCAATGCAATGATAACTGTATATCAATTTTGTGGCAAATACCTCAATACATCGTTCTTACATGCGGGGAAGTATTGGTTAGTATAACTGGTTTGGAATTTGGTAGACAATATTAATGACTTTATATAGCATACTCACAAGCACCTTCATCGATGAAATCGATTTGCCAGTCAGGATGGCTTTTAGCGATAGCTCTCGGTAACCTATTAGTAATCCTATTTAACCTTTTTGATCCAATTGGTAATATTCCACATCATGAAATGTGGACATCCGTCATGTATTCGGGTATTTTAGTGCTGGCAATTCTCCTATATATCCGCATTTGCAAAAACTATAAATATAAAAGTGCATCAAATGAAGGATACGTATCTGTTCCNACATCCGTCATGTATTCGGGTATTTTAGTGCTGGCAATTCTCCTATATATGCGCATTTGCAAAAACTATAAATATAAAAGTGTATCAAATGAAGGATACGTATCTGTTCCAGACGAAGAAATAGAAGAAGCAACATAGATCAATAAACATGTTGTATTAATCAATTGACATTCATCTGGGTTGAAAGTTCATTTATTAGTAATATTCATATTTCTTCTTCTGCATTGGTTCATTATACATAAAGTTCTTATTTCTTATTCTCTCTTGATTTCTCTCAAACTTCAATTTTGCTTCATTTCTTCTTTCTCGAGATAAATAGGCTTTGGCACCTAAATATCCCGCAACTGTAAGAAAGTATATTCCTATCCTTTAATAAATAACATAACTGATTTACCATACTTTAGTTACTCCGATAATATTGGGCTCTTTAGTGCTATCAAATATTTTCGACATTTACAAAAATTGAAAAATGAGTGTTATCAAATAGATATACAAATGGGGATAAATTTTTCATAAAAGTTATAAACTCGTTATTTTATGGTGAAAAACAGAGTTTTTAGAATTTCTGATAATTCCAATTCCAAAATTTGTGAATTTTTTTTTCGAATACGACCCCTGTAAATTTCCCTCTAATGTAATTTTAAGCTTATATATGTTACGTTTAGGCCAAATTTACGCTCTCAGAAACGTTTAGCAGCTTCCGTTCTCGGATGTGGAAAACGCAAAGTTTGGTTGGATCCAAAGGAAACTGAAAACATCGGAAATGCAAATTCTCGTAAGCAACTGTTTCAAATTACACGATCATTCAATTTGCTTTAATATTTTTTTGTTGAACATATTTTAATTTTAGGCAAAGATATTCGCAAGTTAGTAAAAGATGGTTTGATCATCCGTCAACCACAAGCTATGCACTCCAGATTCCGTGTTCGTGAAAGATTGGCTGCCAAGCGTAAAGGTCGTCATACTGGATATGGTAAACGCCAAGGTACTGCTGAAGCTCGTATGCCAAGCATGGTCATCTGGATGCGCCGTCAACGTGTCTTGAGACGCCTCCTAAGAAAATACAGGGAAGCTGGCAAAATTGACAAGCATTTGTACCGTGAACTTTACCTCAAGTCAAAGGGTAATGTTTTCAAGAACAAGCGTGTTTTGATGGAATATATCATCAAGGCCAAGAATGAAAAACAACGTGCCAAATTGTTAGCGTAAATTTTATTCATAAATTTGAATCAAGTGATCAAGCTGAAGCTCAACGTGCAAGAAACAAGAACGTCCGTGAACGTCGTGCTGCTCGTGTTCAAGCCAAGAAAGATGCTCTTTTAGCTCAGTATGGTGAAGAGCCAAAGAAAGCTGCTCCAAAGAAGACTGAACAAAAGAAATAAATTTCATTTTTCATAAAAAATGTTTTTGGAATTTCCCATGAGTATTTTTGACGTTGCCTTGCCTCTTTTAGGCTACAAGAATAGAATGTTATCAGCTATGGAATCTTTTGAACTGCTGTCTAAGGTTTTATATCCTTATAAGTGATTATAGGCGTCACAAGGATCATCGCTGAATTTGTTGGTTTACGACTGCCCAGAGGAAATCATGAAGATTATATCATCACATAAATCGAAAAAATTGTCTGGATCATTAAATAATCTCAAAAAATTCATCTCAAATTCAAAGTAACCTAATCTGAAATAGTCAATCATCAGTGCNCATCACATAAATCGAAAAAATTGTCTGGATCATTAAATAATCTCAAATCATTGATCTCAAATTCAAAGTAACGTAATCTGAAATAGTCAATCATCAGTGTGGTAGTTGTCGAAAGGACATGGCGTGGGAAATATTGTAAGGTCATAATTATTTATGAAATCGAGTACAAGAAATTAATATCACTGAAGATCGTCCAACAGAGAATATACAGGTGTCGAGGGAACCAATATTTCAAGGAAATGCACGTCTAAACGTAATACACTGCAAATTCTCAAAATAGATTATAAAAGTCACTGTTCCTACATCCCAAATTGAAGCTCGGGATCAAGATTGGTTTCAGTTATAGGTAGATATTTTGGCAATCGCAAAGAGGGTGTCACTTCCAAATGTTCAGAAAAATAAGAGAAGTCACTGGACAGAAGGACTAAGGGTTTACTTAGATAATCCTTCAAAATATCAAGATGAAATTATTTACAGTGATAGTCAAGTTGTTATGATTAAGGACATGTACCCAAAAGTAATCAAATGATGCGATAATTCTTTCAGTCTAAATATCATTATCTAATTCTTCCAAGAAATCCGCACCTGTTGAGTATCTTAGACCTCAATGAAAGTCATATCCCTTTATTGCGCCATTTCAAGGAGGTTGCAGCGCGCGACATTCCCCAACATGCCAAAAGCACCGAATTTAATATGGGATTCCACATGATTCCTTCAATGAAGTAAAAATAAGATTTTATTTTGATTTATGACCACTTCATCTTCATGTAATTTCTAAAGATTACATTTCTGATTGCTTGAAGAATAAAAAGCATTGGAATTCTTTTAATACTAGTTTCTTTATGAAAATTGATGAAATAATTCAGCAACTATTAGAGTTTGGTAGAATCAAAGTAAAAGACTCTTCCAATTTTAAGAGGTTGATGAAACGAAAGCAAAGAGTCTACTAAAGAGTGAACTAAAATGCAATTCTTGTGAACATCGGTTTTCAACGTTTGTTGCTTTAAAGGACCATTTGTTCATTCATAATAAATAAAGCAGTAAATCATAAACCTGCATTATATCTAAATTAATGCCAATTTTCATCTCTTATACAAAAATATCAGATAACCATACACCTTAAACTAATTGAAGGTCACTGCAAATATTCTATACATGTCATTGTAGAATAGCGTGATCGATCAATACACAGAACTCTTGAATACTCTGAAATGAGAAATCGTATATATGTATGTCTTCCGGGATTCTCGGGCATGAGAAGGAATGTTGCATTGTTGTCTTGATCATTCAAAATATCATGAATGAATATGAACAAAATCGATGGTTGGGAATGCATTAAATATACTCTCTTAATTTGTTTCTTGTTTTTATTAATTCATCAAATCTGTTTAAAAGTTTATTTGAAAATTTATCAGTTGACAACAACAAATGTTCCCTCCAATCAATCAAAAGAATTTCACTACAGTTCACACACGCGTATCTTCTCCTCCAAAACATCAAACTGAATGGAGTTCAGATGAAGAAACCTCAAACTTCAGTGAGACCAATAAAAAGATGCAATCATCCAACTTGAATATAGAAGGCTATCGTATTTTAAGCGTTTTACAAGAAGCTTTAAGAAAAATGGAGATTGTTGAGTCTGTTCCTTTATATCCCGACTCTGCTTTGGCCAGAGTTTTGGGAGCAGAAATTTTCGAAAATTTAACAGTAAGTTAGGCATAAATATTTAAAATCCAGGAGTTTAGAAATTGTGAAATAAAATATCAGTCAGTTTATGATAAGTACTTGCAAAAATTTAAGGAAGAAACAGAAAGCGACCCTAACAGCGAAATATCAGCCAAAAACCTGAGGTATATATCTCAGATGGTATAATTATAAGTCTTTGTAATAAAGCCTGATTTTTTAAAAGACGAGGTCCGAAAATTGAAAGCCGCCACTCGATCTGCATGTCGGAGCCTAATTAGCATTCACGATATCTTAGCCAAAATCGAAAACTACGACAGCCTTCTTGATGAAAATATGCATGAATATATTGTATTGTGGAAAGATCTTATATATGTCGTGAAAGAAAAACTGCAGACAACAATTGATGAAGATAAGAAAATTCAAGAGCATTTATCTCACATTTTAGCAAAGGAGAGGAAAGTAAGTTTTAATGAAAACATAAACGCTAGACAAACGAAGAAATCGCTACTTTAAGGGAAGAACTTGAAGTAGCCAAGAAAAGCAGGATAACGGAAATTGGAATTAAGAATGAAAATATTAAACGTCTTAAGGAACAATTACAGGACATTAAAGTAAAGTCAGAAGCAACTGCATCAAAGCAAGAAAGTAAGTTTAAGCAGCGCGAAGCTATGGATCAAACGGCATTTAAAGAAAAGGTATTCAATTAGGTCAAATAGCAATAGGAAGGCAAGCTTAAACCTGAAATTGCAGACTTGACGAAAAAGTTGTTTGAAGTTCAAGCTAAAAACCAAGATGAAGAAACAATGCTTCGAAAAAAGAAATTCAAAATGGAAACAGAAGTGGAAAATTGGATCCATAAATATGACCAAGAAATGGAAGAAAAACAAAATGAAATAGAAGAAACATCAGTAAGAAGCTATTCACTTTTTTAAAGGCAATGTACAGAGAAGAAAAAGCCCAATTACAAGAATTAGAGCAAAGATTCGCTGATATAAAGAAGGAATATGACTTTATTGTCGAACAACAGAGGATAGCCGAAGAGGCCGAGAAAAAGAAGCAAGAAGATGAAAAAATAATGATTAGCGCCGCAATTAAAATACAGGCACTCTGGAGGGGGCATATTGAAAGGAAAAAACAAAAGAAGGCAAAATCAAAGCAGCCGGTAAATCTTTTCCCTTTCCTTTGTCTTAGAAAAGCGGCAAAAAATCAGCCAGTGCAAAAAAGAAGAAATAAAAATCACATTTCTCGCATTTTGATTTTCAATACATTAAAGACTTCAAGACTTTAATTTAAAGTCTTGAATGAAGATGTTTAGGTTTAGAATTTCGTTAAATTCTCAAATGAGAACTCCACCAGGAGACGATTTTAATCCATCGGATTTCTATAAAAATTTAACCCAACAAGTGCATACAACAAGGAAAACACTAAATATACAAGACTGTTCATTTTTTTGCCAAGACTGTAATGTCATAATTTCAGACGCGTCTCGGCATGATCATCAAATATCATTTTCACATATATTATCGCGAAAAGATACAATAAAAAATAATCCTGTCTATATACCCACATATGACTTGCCTGTCAATAATGTTGGTTATCAGCTACTAAAAAAGGCGGGATGGGAAGGAAAAGGCCTTGGAAAACACGCTGAAGGAATTACAAAACCCATTACATATGCTAAGAAATTAGATCGCAAAGGTCTGGGCATGAGTATTGATATTAAAGAAGTTGAATCAGAAAAACAGAACCCATTCGAATTCGTAAAAAATCCAAATGATTAAAACATAGTATCGCCAGAAAACTAAAAAAGAAATATTGAAGAAACACAAACTGGAAAATGAAAAAAGAAAGAAAATTCTTTCATATTTGAATTCTTAGTTTCCCTCTCCTGCGATTATTACCCACTGCTAGTTAAAATTTAACGCTTTTGCATAAAATATGAAGTAGTAATTCGCACCAGAATATTTAGATTTCTATAAATAAACAACATTAAGTTCTATTGGGTCGAACATCTGACACCCCTTTGTTGCGTTACACAACATGAGAGGATATTTTATCTTGTTTATTATTGGTCATTTCTTTGAAATGCTACATTCTTTGCAAGTAGATACTTTAAAGAGCATTCTTTTGGAAGTGGAACAAGATATCCCAATTATTATGGGGGATCCTTCGAAACAAACTTCTTCAAATTGTTATTTTATTAAATTCTCGGAAGAAAGCATGGAATTCTTGGACAGAGCATCAAATCTTCTTGTTGAATTTGGCCTCAATGTGAAATCAAAGTACTCTAATGGAGGAATGCACATGTGTTGTCCTGGTGAATTACCGTTAAGTTTGCTAAGAAAAATACCATTTATTGAATATATTGAACGAGAGAAAATTTTTGAAGCGTATCAAGTTATGGAGAATGCGCCATGGGGTTTAGATAGAATTGATCAAACAAAATTGCCATTGGATGGGAGTTATCGATTTAATTTGACAGGGAAAGGAGTTAATATATACACCATTGATTCAGGACTCTACACATCTCACGCTGAATTTGACCAAAGAGCATCGGTAGTGTATTCCATTTTTAACACAACAGATGATTGCACAGGTCATGGTACACACGTTGCTGGAATCGCAGCAGGAAGAAATGTTGGTGTAGCAAAACAAGCCAATATAATGACGATAAGAGTTATATCATGTTCAGGTGTTGGAGAAAACTCAAATCTGGCAGATGCTTTAGAATGGCTGTTAGTGAATCACAAAAAGCCGGCGGTTATTAACATGTCTGTGGGTGGTGATAAATCTAGTTTTGTTGAATCTCTTGCCCAAAAACTTATCGACAATGGCGTCCAAATCGTAACAGCTTCAGGAAATGGTGCGACAGATGCATGTACTAGCTCTCCAGGGTCATTAAAAGATGTTTTAAACGTCGCGGCATCAACAAAGTCAGACACTGGTGCATCATATAGCAACTATGGGTCATGTGTTGACATTTTCGCTCCAGGTGATGGTATTTATTCTTCTACACTTCCTGGAAAGTCTTCAAATGGGTACATGAGAATGAGTGGCACTTCTATGGCCGCACCTTTCGTCACAGGAATAATCGCGCTTATGTTGGAAGAAAATAGTTCTCTTACCCCAGCCCAAATAAGAGGAAAATTACTTGATTTATCGTCTCATGGAGTCCTCAGGTCTGACACCATTAACGGGTCGCCAAACTTACTTCTAAAGAGTATATGGACTAACGAAACCGGTAAACAGCTAGTACAACTTTCAAATCTTCCAAGTGATGCAACGGAAAATGATATCGCTTTATTGATTAAGAAATACACCGGACTCGACTGGCTTACCTTCCTACTGATATCCATAGGCGCTTTAGTGACTTTAATACTTGCAATTGTTCTAATTAAATACTTTTGGAATAAAAGAAACGTGTCTATTATAACAAGGACCAACTCCATTGACTCGACGAATACAGACACAGAGGTTGAAGGGAAACAACGACGCATGTCGATTGTTTAATGGGGCGATATAAAATGCAATAAATATATTATATTATAAAATATTTACATTGTTGACTAAAGTTCTGACACGTATTATCAATCAGCCACTCAAATGCAGAACGACGACAACAATAATCCGTTCAATAGGTTATGGAATGCTGGGTCTAATTTTTCTTTGCGAACATTATTGAAGTCTTCTCCTCTTTCTTCAAGGGTTCAAAGTCATTTAGTAAGAGTTTACTCGGCATTGGCCGCAACGTTCGGAGCTTCCGCGATAGGGGCGTACTTACAGCTGAATCAATTCATTAGTATTGTAATATTTATTCTCGATTGATGATTCAGGGCTCTGGCTTCAGTGGGTTGTTAAGTTTGGTTTGTATGTTGGGAGTTTTGTTCTCAAGACCAACGAGAGAGAACCAAAATTACAGACTAGCAGGTCTACTTGGAATGGGGGCATTTCAAGGTATGAGTTTAGCTCCTCTTCTGTCGTTATCTCTGACAAATTTTGCTAATGGGTATAGCTGATTATATTAAATTATTAGGGCCTCCTTGATTATGCAAGCTTTAGGAGTTTCTGCCTTAACTTTTACTGGATTCAGTGCTAGCGCCTTACTTAACACGAGAAGGTCGTATTTGTATATGGGAGGTAAAGAGCAGTAAAGTTAATCCTAGGCACATTATTTTCAATCGCTAGTGGACTTTTCTGGGGATCATTAGTTAATGGATTGTTTTTTCAATCTCAAGCATTCTTTGGAGCTGAGCTCTTTATAGGATTGTTAATGTTTTGTGGTTTCATTTTATACGATACTCAATTAATTGTTGAACGTGCTGAGAGGGGATCCGATGATTTTATAGGACACAGTGTTGACCTTTTTGTTGACGGCATTTCGCTATTTGTCAGGTTACTCATTATTCTCATGCGACGAGAGGATGAAAGAGAGGATAGAAGAAGAAAGCGAAGAGATTAATCCTTGAATAAACTATTTAATTCATTGTATATAGTATCTAATCAGTATTTTTCGGCAATTTACCAATTCGGAAAACCCTGGACCTTTGATTAATTAGAAATGAAAGTGCCCACAAAGAGTTTTATCATTGTAGCGTCAATTATGTTTTCTGCGACACTATTGTATAATGTTATGAATATTTCCCATGGTGAATCACAGGAGGCGATCCAAGTCGATAAAAAGTCAAACATGTACAGCAATTCAAGCCTTCCAGTCGTATATGAACAATTTAATGCAGCCCAAGCAGACAAAGTTACGTTTATTAGTACAAAGTCCGATCTTTCCAAGGCAGCGGTTACATATTTAATTCATGAGAAAGAAGAGGAAAGAGTCAAAGAGAGTTTAACTCTATTGTATAAAAATTTTCTTGAAATGTTTCCATACCCTGTGATTCTATTTTATGATGAGTCGTACTCTGATGAAGCATTGCAGAGATTGCAAAAATTTACAGATACGTTACCAGTCAGAGTGATGTTTAGGAGGATTGATTTTAAATTTCCGTCTAATTTTAACCCTGAGGTCGATAAAGAAGTTATTTGGCCTGGAGTGATAGGATACAAATTGATGATACGGTTCTGGTTTTATGAGGTGTTTAATTTAATGTCTAATTATGACTTTTATATGCGAATGGATACAGATTCTTTTATTCATTCGAAAATCACGTATGACCCTTTTAAAGTGATGGAAAAGAAAGGATATACCTATGCGTACAGATATATTACGGAAGACGCATCACCTGTATGTGAAGGCATGTTAGACTTTATTGATAAGTATGCAAAGGAACATGATACTCTGGCGTCTGTGAATAATCTTTATTCGTTTATTCCTGCCCCAGAAAAAAGGCGTGACTATTTGCCACAGATGTTTTATAATAACTTTGAAATAGCCAAAATTGATAGATTTTTAAGCAAAGACATTTTAGAATTTAAGAATGAAGTTGATAAAACAAAGAGAATATTTACACACCGATGGGGTGATGCGCCTTTAAGGTTTTATGAATCAAAATTATTTCTTGATTGGAAACGTGAAGTTTGGCATTTTTGTGACTTTGTCTATGAACATAGGAACCATAAACTAACCTTTCAAAAATGCTAATAAACTAACTTTAAAATCTACTAATGATAAGCAACAAGATTTTATTTATAAATATTCTCTTGTAAGTTCCCATTTGATTTAAGATCTGATGGCCCGGCGTCTTCATTCTTTTTCTACTTTGAATGAAGAAAATGGTCTTACTTCAACCCAATCAAATCTATAATCCATAGCCATTCCTTCTTTTGCCATTAAATCTGAAAAGAGTTTTTTAAGGTGCGCATAATCTGGCTTATCGTCAAAACGTAATGCGCGGACATAATTCAAGTATGATTGAAATTCCATTGGTAGTCCACGACAAAGAACTTCAATCGGTGTAGAAAGTTTCTTGTCTTGAATTTTATCGTATTTTTGTTTTTTAGTTGCAGCTCTAAGACCTTGCCATGGCAAAGACCCTTTAAGGAAATATATCAAAACATAGCCAATAGACTCCAAATCATCTCTACGACTTTGTTCTTTAAAATTAAATCATAATAACTTACCTATTCCTAAATGTGTAGAAATTGAAGCATAACGGGCTGTTCCAGTCAAGTTTTTATTTTCTCTATAAGGAATGTGCATATGAGTTCTCGGATCCCTAAATCTCTTTGCCAAACCAAAATCAATAACGTGGACAATATTTGCTCTTCTACCAGTGCCCATCAAAAAATTATCGGGTTTTATATCTTTCTCAACAATAACTACAACTTACCACGATGGAGAAAATTCTTTGCATGGACAAACTCTATTCTTGAAAGCTAAGTAATTTTACTATAGTTTATTTTACCAATTGCTCCGCAAGCATAACAACTGTTTTCAATGTAAATTTTCTTTTGCAATAAGTAAATAGATCCTCCAAACTTGGACCAAGTAAATCCAACACCATGCAATTGAATTCTGCTTCTTGGCCATACCATCTAATGTTTGGAATACCAGCTAACATTAAAAACATTCTCTTGAATATAAATCAATCATTAGATTAAAACCAAAACGTTAGAATATAACTTACTTCCGCCAGCCAAATACTTATAAACACGAGCTTCATATTCTAATTGCGGATGCTTGGTATTCGTCTTTTCTATTTTAATTGCTACATTTTCTTCGGTGGCAATATTAGTTCCTATTGTTCAAAACAGTCATATTCACGTACCAAGGTAAATTTCACCAAAAGACCCCGATCCTAATTTTTTTCCAAGCCTATACTTGTTCGCTATACGTACTTCCCCGTTGGCCAGAGTGCTTTGATTCCCGCTCATCAAGGGTTAACAAGGGTTATCGGAAATTTCCAAAATGCAATCTAAAATTGGCATGAAAATGATATAAAGTCGGTCTATTTATTAAGATCTACATTGATAAGCGTTTCAAGACAAGCCAGTCCTCCTAGTCGTTCCAATGCTCGTTTTCTTTCTTCGTCTACCAAAAATATATTCTTCTGTCGATTGGCAACTACGATCTTGACGGCACTACACAAAATTCCATTTTCTCTTTTGTCTTTGATACAATTGGAAAGGTGGAATAGCTGAAACGTCTCCATGTCGAGTGTAGCTACTTGCGGATATTCCCGCTTGATCTGGTCGATGAGGCTCGCATTGTCATCGTGAAATTGTCTTTCGGGACGTCCTTGGGAAGAATAAAATGAATCGCAAGTTGCATTTAAGCTTGTGAATACAGGTTTCCCTTCGTTTCTTTCTTTCAATTTCTCGATCAGCTAAATGAACACATCTTTCATTTGTTACCAAATCTGTTAATCCTTGGTCCGGATAGCATGGTTTTGAAATAGTGTAACAATTATAATTTGCGTCACCTGGAAATTGAAATCCAGAATTATGTTTACTTTTCGTCGCGGCTTTATCATTCTCTTTATTTGGGGAATGCTTTATAAATCCATTGGGTGATCTTTGGACTAGTACAGCACCATCTGCGTTGACTACAATAGAGCCAACTTCATGACCATGGTATATTGAACCACATGTACCAAATCTATTTTCACCACATTAATTTTATACCTTATCACTGCCATTTTCCCTTGCACAATTTCTCGAGACTCACGAACAAAAAAATCCATCATTGATGGGCCTAATCAAGGTTTGAAGAAGTCTTTACCCATGCCTATAGCAATGACACTGACATCTACACCCCTGAATTTACCTGTAACAGTCAAAAATCCACGGTGAGATGGGTATATTTTGACATGTGGGTATCTTTTGCTCAAGGCATTTAAATATAATTCGTCTTCATTGATGCCTTCCACGAAATCGATTTCGTCTTCCTCGTCAACGAAGGTAAATTTTGGGTCATATCCGTCCATCACTTCAGCTATCGCTAGAGCTCTCCTTGGATCTCCAACTGTTATTATTCGATTGGCGACTAATTGGAATACATCAATATGATTACTCTCCCCAGATTTTAGACCAAGGTGGTACAGGCGCCCATTAATGTCAACTGGCATGTTGGCAGTTGTGTGAACTTGAAGTGGTACAAAATCATCAAGGGAAGATGATTGGTTTCGTTGTAGCGCCTTAATGGCCTGCATGTTATTGTTTTGAAAACAAACACTTCCTGTGGTCTCATGACACTCTGGTACTGTCATATTATTAATTAATTTCGCGTAAAGTCCGCTTATATATCATACATTTGGGAAAATTCTCAAAGCAGTAATTACTCTTAGCCAATAAAGTAAATCGCTAGAATTTATTACGTCCNAAGTCCGCTTATATATCATACATTTGGGAAAATTCTCAAAGCAGTAATTAAATTATCCTTAGCCAATAAAGTAAATCGCTACAATTTATTACGTCAATACCTTCTAATTCACTTTTTATCCATTAAAGAAGCCAGTTACGATAGAAAGAGTCGAATTCGTCTTCTTTATTTTTTCTCCAGAGATTTTTGCAAAATTAAGTCTTTTTAAGATTTCTTGTTGATTCGTTTTGTAAAATCTTGGAAATGTATTCTGGAATAGCATCCTTAATACTTCTTTAATAACTGGATCTAGAATACTTAAGTCCTTGCTGTTCAAATCGGCTTGAAAATTTTGCAAAACTTGCGATGATAAATTGAGCTCGTAAATAGATCCAGGTTTTATGTATTTCAAGTACAAATTATTTAAATCTTCTTCTGAATATATTGATTTCATAATTAAAACCTCTTTCGAACTGTCTTCTAAATCTAGCTTGCTCTGTCGAGACTGGTGAACTGACATAACCGCCTTTAGGGGAAACTTATGACCATGTTTTAGATAAACATTAAAAACATCTTCGAGAAAAAGGATATTTTCCAAGCAAAATGTCATTGCAGCTTCTTCTTTAAACTTTTCGAATAAATCTTTATTGGCGAGAACGACATACATTGCTTTTTCAGAAGTATCAATATTTTTCTTAGATTTACTAACTTTTCTGGCCAATAAGGCTGGATAAATAATTGAGATCCATTGCAGAGTTAGTGATACGAACAAATTGATCACAGATTCCCCAATCTTAACTTTGATAAAATCTGCCAAAGGAAAAGGCTTGAATGACACAACACAATAAATAGAAAATCCGATTAACGCATTTAACAATGTATACTTGCTTTCTTTTGTAAGCCAAATGTCATCGCGCAGCTTCAGCCGGACAAGCAGTAAGGTGACATAACCCATAAACAACATAAAAATCAAAAGCATAAAGCAAATGGGCACATAAGTTATAAATTCGCATGAAACATTATCCAGCTTATCTAAGCTAATAAAATAGCCTGCACAGAAATACAGAATCTCGAGAAGGAAAATATATACTGATAGCTTCAAAAGTATTCTAAAGGTTAATTTTCTCACCATGAATATCTCAGAATTCTCCTTGACGCTACTGTTCTAAAACTTTTCTATTGTCAAGTTACCTCTCTTAATAAATATTTTGAAATTAAAATAAGTATAGAAATAAATGGCCTCTCCAATTTTGTTAAAGTAAAAGACTTGTTGCTTGAAAGCTCACTTCTATTTTGTAAGCTTGAAACTATCAAAGAGCACGCCCTAGCTAAAAATATAAATAGTAGATATGGGATGACAAAATAGAATAAGGCCATCTCAATACGACAATTCATGAACATAATGCTTGTAAAAGGCTTTAGGAAGAGAATTAAAATGACCGACCATAAGCAATTGACAGATGTAATCAAAACCATTGTGGAAAAGCTTCTCCGTTGAATAATGTCAGTACTTCTATATCGATAAACCAGTAATATGGAGAATATAAAATAACAAATTGTTATAAATTCGCAGAGTAACAAGAGTAAGGTGACGTAATGATCTTCCATATTGTGATTACGTTGCCAAGTGATTCAAAAAAAAGTTAATTTCAAGATAGATGTTTGACTGTTTGTAAAGTTTAAATATCAATTGATTTACAAATTTCAGAACCAGTTTTCAAGGGTTTTAACAAAACCAATTTGCAAAATGAATGAAATGAAGAAGTTAATTATGGATTCATATATAAGTGATTGCCAGACTTTAGTGGATGATTGGAAGGAGTCGATAGACTTAAAGGTGATACAAAGCACCCCAGACCACATTATGAATTCATCGGAACGTATTGCCAAAGAAGACACTTTCAAAAACTCGATATTAATTAATAATAAGGAATCCTTTAAAGAGACGCGCCCAACAAAGTTCACCTTGACCAAAATCCAATCTGAAGTAAAAATGTGTATTATATTCCAAGTAGAAACTAAAATGTTCGTCCAAAGGCAGACTGACAGTCTCATTAAAAAACTCCCATGGAATTTTCAACAAGGGAAAGAAGTCTTCCTCTTTGGTAATTCCTACTTTTCAGCCCAATATCCAACAATCCAGTAAGAATGTAAGCTAATATAATAATGATGCCTTTGATGAAAAGAACTTTTTGAAAGGTGATTCAACCATTCCAAAACCGGATCAGCAAGTAGTGTCCGAAGTATGTAAAGACACTCAAATTGGCACTGAACTCAAAGCTGTAGAAGACTTGACAAGAGCCTCCAGCTCTACTGAACTTGCTTCTTTGGACAAAGTGAAAAATCAAAAACGTGTTCAAAATTACTTTGACCATGAAATTGATAATTTTTGTGAGAATATTNGATAAATTTTGTGAGAATATTTTGAATGAAACTGTATCTGTGTATATGGAGCAATCGCCTGAATATTTTGAAACTCAATGTGAAGAAACTGTTGCGTACCCCAATCCTTATTTAAGAGATTTTCGATTCACTCAAGACGTGAATTATGAAAATATAATTTTTGCGAATGAAGATCATAAGTTGGCACACGCATCTCAAGGTCATCAAGGTCATTACTGCCTTCCTGAATACAATTATTATCTAGATGAAAAAATGGCATCCGCTCCTCTACAAATACATGAAGATCAGAGATATTTATTTGAAACCTATGACTCACCATCCTATTTGAATTTTGATCATGATGGTCAATTCGATGATACATTACCACCTTCATATCCAGTGAGTGAAGCTTGCATAAATTTTGAAACGCCCGAACATAATTTTGCCCCGTTTTCAAGACCACGTAGGCTTGATTGAATGTTTAAACTATTTTAAATTAAATAAAATATTTTATTAAGCATTTCCTAGTAATTTGAGCTTTGGATGAAAATGGCGTTCATTCAATTGTTTCTATTTGAAACTTTGTACTATTAATAGAAGACGTGTTTCATTTATTTATTTTGATAAATTTTGATAAAGAAGGTTGTAGAAGTCTGGAAAATTCTATGGAAAGTGAAAGAAGGAAATGGAAATTCTTGGACGATTCTGATTGGCCAGCCGAAAGAGATAAATAGGAAAGAGTACCGTGGCTTGTTTGAAAATTTTTCATGACTTCATCAACTAACGCAGTCGGAATTGATTTAGGAACTACATACTCTTGTGTTGGAGTGTGGCAAAATGACCGTGTTGAAATTATCGCCAACGACCAAGGAAACCGTACTACTCCATCCTATGTTGGTTTCAACGACAGTGAACGTCTTATTGGAGATGCAGCCAAGAACCAAGTCGCTATGAACCCTTTGAACACTGTTTTCGATGCCAAGAGACTTATCGGACGTCGTTTCAATGATGCTGAAGTTCAATCCGATATGAAGCACTGGCCATTCAAGATTGTTGACAAGGCCGGAAAGCCAATCATTGAAGTTCAATACAAGGGAGAAGCTAAGCAATTTACCCCTGAAGAAATCTCATCTATGGTTTTGTTGAAGATGAAGGAAACTGCTGAAGCTTATTTGGGAACCACTGTGAAGGATGCTGTTGTTACTGTTCCAGCTTATTTCAATGATTCTCAACGTCAAGCTACCAAGGATGCTGGAGTTATTGCTGGATTGAACGTTTTGCGTATTATCAACGAACCAACAGCTGCTGCTATCGCTTATGGATTGGACAAGAAGACAACTGGAGAGAAGCACATTCTTATCTTTGATTTGGGTGGTGGTACTTTTGATGTTTCATTGTTGTTGATTGAAGAAGGAATCTTTGAGGTTAAGGCTACTGCTGGAGATACTCACTTGGGAGGAGAAGATTTTGACAACCGTCTTGTTAACCACTTTTGCCAAGAGTTTAAGAGAAAGCACAAGAAGGATTTGTCTGGAAACCCACGTTCATTGAGAAGATTGAGAACTGCTTGTGAAAGAGCAAAGAGAACTTTGTCATCAGCAACTCAAACTACTATTGAAATTGATTCATTGTTTGAGGGAGTTGATTTCTATACTTCTATTACAAGAGCCAAGTTTGAAGAATTGTGTGGAGATTTGTTTAGAAACACTATCGATCCAGTTGAAAAGGTTTTGAGAGATGCCAAGATGGACAAGAGCCAAGTTGATGAAATTGTTTTGGTTGGAGGATCTACAAGAATTCCAAAGGTTCAAAAATTAGTTTCTGATTACTTTAATGGAAAAGAACCATGCAAGTCTATCAATCCTGATGAAGCTGTTGCTTATGGTGCTGCTGTCCAAGCTGCTATCCTTTCTGGTGTCACTTCAGAGAAGACTCAAGATTTGTTGTTGTTGGATGTTGCCCCACTTTCTTTAGGTATTGAAACTGCTGGAGGTATTATGACTCCTTTGATCAAGAGAAACACCACTGTTCCATGCAAGAAGAGTGAAACCTTCTCCACTTATGCTGACAACCAACCAGGTGTCTTGATCCAAGTCTTTGAAGGTGAAAGAGCTCAAACCAAAGATAACAATCTCCTTGGCAAGTTTGAACTTTCTGGTATCCCACCTGCTCCACGTGGTGTTCCTCAAATTGAAGTTTCTTTTGATGTTGATGCTAACGGTATTCTCAACGTTTCCGCTGTTGACAAGAGCACTGGAAAGTCAAACAAGATCACCATCACCAACGATAAAGGTCGTCTCTCAAAGGAAGATATTGAAAGAATGGTTTCTGATGCTGAGAAATTCAAGAATGAAGATGAACAAGCTGCTGCTCGTATTCAATCAAAGAATCAATTGGAAGGTTATGCTTACTCTCTCCGCAACTCTATGAATGAAGACAACCTTAAAGACAAGTTCTCTGCTGATGACAAGTCAACCCTTGAAAGCAAGATTGATGAAACTCTCAAATGGTTAGATGAACATTTAGACGCAAAGAAGGAAGAATTCGATGCTAAGCACAAGGAACTTGAATCTGTTGCCAATCCAATCATGTCTAAACTCTACCAACAAGCTGGTGCTGCTCCAGGTGGATTTCCAGGTGGCTTCCCAGGTGCTGCTCCAGGCGGTGCTGCCCCATCAGGTGACAATGCTGGTCCAACCATTGAAGAAGTTGATTAAATACTTTAATAAATTTATTTCATTCTTTTAACTAAACGGTCTTTAATATATTTAAAAATATTATTAAATCAATGAGTAACTCCTTTTTCAAGAATTTAATTTTTGTTTGTCTCACTTTCTACTCTTCCACTTTTGATATTTCGTAAATGATTCACGCCCCTAGATATCTCGCCAATCCTCAACAATCATTAAAAATATTCAGAAGATTTAATTCATCCTCAATTTATGATCAAACTATCAAAAACCTTGCTATAAACAAAGCAACCAAAGTTATTTGTCAAGGTTTTACTGGGAAGCAAGTAAACAATGCATTTATAAACATCAATTAGGGTACATTCCACTCCACACAAGCAATTGAATATGGGACGAAAATGGTAGGCGGTGTCTCCCCAGGGAAAGGAGGCCAAACACATCTCAACCTACCAGTGTTCGATTCAGTTGCCCAAGTATTTCAATTAATTCACCTTTAAAGGCCAAAGCTCAAGTGAATCCGGACGCAACAGTCATTTACGTACCTCCTGCCGGCGCTGCCAAGGCTATCATAGAAGCGGTTGAAAGTGAAATTCCATTAATCGTGTGCATCACTGAAGGAATTCCCCAACTCGATATGGTTAAAGTTTCGTCTGTACTTCGCAGCCAGAATAAGAGCAGGCTTGTTGGACCTAACTGTCCTGGTAATTTATCGAGTTGCTTGTTTTAGGTATCATCAAGCCGGGTGAATGTAAGATTGGTATGAATGTTTTAATATTTTGGAGTAGGAATTATGCCTGGGCATATTCATAAGCCTGGATGTATAGGTAACACTTGATTTTTTGTTGTGTGATAGGTATTGTTTCGAGATCTGGAACGCTTACCTATGAGGCTGTTGCACAGACTACAGCCGTTGGATTGGGTCAGACGCTTTGTGTTGGTATTGGCGGTGATCCATTCAATGGCACAAACTTTGTTGATTGCGTGAAACTGTTTCTGGAAGATCCGGAAACCAAAGGTACGTCATTAGTAACTCGTTACTAGGAATTATACTCATCGGCGAGATTGGTGGGTCAGCAGAGGAAGAAGCCGCTGAATATTTGAAGAAACATAATACTTTGAATAAACCAGTTGTTTCTTTCATTGCCGGAAGGACTGCTCCACCTGGTAGAAGAATGGGTATGGATAGTTAGTTTTTAGTAGTTTAGGACACGCGGGAGCGATTATATCTGGCGGCAAGGGTGGGGCTGAATCCAAGATTGCTGCGTTGGAAGACGCGGGTGTTAGAATTACACAGTCGCCGGCTAGAATGGGGACTTTGATGTTGGAAGAAATGAAGAAACATGATTTGGTCAAATAAAACAAATTGAGAAAATATCTCAGGTTTTTGGTTTATTTTTAGTTCTAGTTCTATGTATGCTCTTGTTCATTTGTTCGCACCAAGTATTATAATTAAAGTTAGGCAGAAAAGTTTCAATTTGTTAGCATAATATAAAAGACATCCATTTAATATCAATCTAGAGTGTAATTTTAAAAGGAAAAATAAGATCAAAGTTGTAATATTTGATTTATTCAAGTTTTGATTTGTTTCGCAAGCTCCTTCATAAATTCCTTGATGGCAGGAATCGAGTTTACGATCCCACGTGGAATAGTCAATAAAACTGAGTTCATTAATAATTATATTTTTACTTTTGCGACTGTAGTTTATTTCACTGCGAAGGCTACTCATTATGTGTCTTACAAAGCCAACAAAAATGACCACCAACAAGCCAAAGGAGGCGACAATGCATCCAAAAAGCATTTGAAGCACTAGAGTGTAGCTGTACTTGAGATTTTCTAGGTTAACATTTTGTGTCAAATCAAGTCCGTAGTACAATTCAGCAGAAGTCATTTCCCAGATGTACCAGAATGATTGTTGTACAACAGACGATGTAGTGACAGAGCCAGTTGAGGTGGCAAGAGTTTGTACATTGTTCATCAAGAATGTAAATAGATCACGGAATCCTTGAGAAATATGAGTGTTGTATGATGGAGGGAGGGTAATATCAGACGTTGATTTTGCTTCACAACGAGTAGGGTCATCAGCTGCCAAACATACTTTGGTGTCCCATATATTTTGAATAATAGCATTTTTGAATAAAAATTGGCTTTTCAAGGAGGTAAATAGGGTATATATCTAATAGATGGTTCATTAATGACTTACATCACTGTAAACGGTATTCAAGTTGCTTTGAGTTGTTGCTATTGGAACATAATCAAAATCAGTTGGATCTGAAACCCAAAGTCGCAAAGAAAGTCGTCTTATATCGTATGTCTTAAGTTCAAAGTTTGTGAAATCGTTTGAGATCTGTCTCATACTTTTCACGGTAACTGCAACACTTCCATTATATGCAATCCAAATGACTGAAGGAATTGAAATTAAAGTCATCGCTAGAAATATCATTATGGTTATTCTAGACTTGAGGTAAGCAAAACGGGCTCCTTTCTCGACTTCCCTCTTTTTGATATTAAATGTTTCCTTAGAGTAACTGGCACGTCTTGATTGAAGAATTTCGTCTTTCACATCTTTAGATTTTCCTTTTCCTTTCTTCTTCAGATCGTCTTCATCATCATCTTGTTCAGTGCCCTTCACAGGTGGATCATCATCCAAGTCATCACCGCTACCTTCATCAGAGTCAAATCCATTCTTTTCTGTAACTAATTGATTGACGAGTGGTTTTGGAATTTGTTTCAAAATCAAAAATATTGCTCGGCGTTCTTCATCCAGAAATTTAAGTCGAGGGACAATCAAAATACCAAACAGAATCTATGTAAATAAATCAATGATTGATACCAATGAACATCCAAAGACGGCGAGTGATATGTATTCTCCATATACAAATATCATTTCCCATGAATTGAAGGCAGCTGAATCCAGTTCGTCTAAAAATTCAATGCAATAGCTTAAAACTTTATCTTGGTTTGCAATAATATAATTCCATTCTCTCAAAACATTATTGATAGATGTTGCGTCAACTACTAGCTTGGCTTTCTTAATTATAACCATATGATCAAGTTTACTGTCGCATAACTTTGTATAACAGACCAAAAATCCGGAAGTAAAATATCAGAATATTGTGTTTGATTTTCATAGTGGTAAGAGTGAACCACAAAATTTTGAAGTAGAAAAGCATTGAGATTTGTACTAGAGGCTGTAGTGTAATAGCTATAAACCTTAGCGAATTCGGAATTCAATGTCTCAAGGGCATCTGACATTTTAGAGCCGCTATTTTGAATGCTCGGACTTTTAGCCCAAGGACAATGACTTGAATTGAAAGTACCAGTAGTGGTCCAAATACAGCTTCCTCGATTAGTAGAGCTATTCTCATAGAATCTTCTCATTCTAGCATACGATATAATGTCATTAATAGACTTTGTAGCATGTTCGGCATGATCCTTAATTTCAATATATCTGGTTGCTTGAGGGAAGAATGAAACTAAAATTATGCAGGTTACAATTATAGTGGACATTATGAGAAAAACAATACTTAAAGACCTATTCATAATATCTATTGAGGGTATAGCCACTGTTCCATTTCTGATCGCCAAAATCTTCTTTGCTTGATAAACAGTAGATGCCCTTGACGAATGGGATGAATCACCACCATCGCTCCCGCCTGCTTTCTTACCATCGTCACTTGCAACTCCACCGTTACTGCTCAACTTATCATTTTCTCCCTCGGGCTCAACGCTTTCAGCCGGTTCCTGAGAATGTCGTTCAAAATCATCTATCGAAGCGCCCAATCTAACACCTTCCTCATCTTCACCTCTGTCACTAGTTTCTTTTATTGAAACTCGTTTTTCATCCATTTTAACTGAAGAATTGAAAGAATATGAGGGTGACATATCTGGCTTTAAAGTATTTAGTTGTATGGTAACGTTGAATTGCTGTAGCCAGTCGCTATCAACGTGTATGTCCAAAATTCCATGTCGCACTCTTCCAATATATTCCGGTTCAGATGTTTCTGCCACTGTTTGCTCTATAACTTCTAATGCAATTGGGAAAAGAGATCCATCACCATGGCAGGCGGTAACATCTCTTCTCTTACCAACAACTCTAGCTTCGCGCGTTGTTTGATACCTATAATTTTCTTTTACACTTCATTACCTTTCAAGAAAACTCAGATGATGCACAGCAACTGATTCAGGCATCAACGCAGTAATATTTCTCCCCAAGATATCACTTTTTGAGACCCCAAATAGGTCTGTACAGCCTTGACCGAATTCTTTGACAATACCTTTTCAATGTGAATCAATTAGTGTACCGATTTTATTGATCCTAATTACACCCTCGCTTTGGCGCAAATCAAAAATTCTCCATGACTGCCTTTCACTGGATACCACATTCTTAGCCAATGATAAGATTCCAACAGGTATAACTTCAAGTGTAGACGATACCAAGTAACCATAGCACGTTTTTCCACGAGATCTTGTCTTATTTAGCAATTTTTCCACAGTATGCTCTTCATGATCAATTAGTGGAGGAAACAAAAATTTCAATGGTTTACCTACAAGGTTGTCGCTTCTATGACCAGTTAGATATACAATCTTTTCGCCGACTTGTAAAATTTCAAATGATTTTTCGTTGAAGCTGATGACAGCGTCTTCATTCTGCGTGTCAGTTACAGGATTGGCGTTTGTTCTAACAAGGACCCCTTTAAACAAAATGTCATTATCGTTTTCAATACTAGTCACAGTCAGTTGTACAGTTAACAAAGAACCATCAGCTTGTTGAAGTTGTAAAATACGACCATTGACATCATTAACAATAACACCTTGTCTTGTCTCTGCGTACCTTTCAAGATATGAATCATGATATGCACTGTATGGATATGGCATTATCATTTTTATATTTTGATTGATCAATTTGTCTTTGTCATACCCTGTCAATTTAACAAAATTCTCGTCACAGCTTTGAATCGATCCTTTAACATTTATGATAACTGTTGCGGCAATTAAAGATGCATCTGAAATGGAGCCGATAAAGATTTGAACATCGTCTATTATTTCTTCATTTACTTCGAGGGAAATTGGTATCATTTTTCCAGTTTTGGTCTTACCCATTACATTTCTTCCTTTAGTTCCAATAACCTTGGCCTCCCCTGTTGTCAAGTAACGATTGAGATAGCCATCATGTCTGACAGCATGCTCCTCAGGCATCAAAAGCTTCACATTCTTCTTATACATTTCTTCTGGTTTATAACCGAAAAGCTCTATTGCTCTTTTATTTACCATCATTATTGCTCCATCTTTTCTAATAACAATGGTTCCAACTCTAGCGTCTTCAGATTTTCTGCATTTCATTAACATTCCTATGTATACTACTTTCCCATCAGGCCCTTTTGATTCAGTTACTGATAGTTTAATTGGAAAGATATATCCGTTTTTATGAAGCCCATAGAGAACTCTCTTTTTTCCAATAACTTTTGCTTCCCTTGTTTTTCTGTACCTGTCCAAATATTTATTGTGGTTTTCTTTATAAGGGGATGGAACTAACATGCTGACATTTTCCCCGAGCACTTCCTTCTTTGAGTAACCGAACATGTTGAGGACAGCATTATTGACTTGTAAAATACGGCCAGATTCATTTATTGTAATTACAGAATTGGAATCAAAAGAATCTTCATCTTGGCCACTTTCGCCGCTTGATTGAGATAGCATATCACTAGCATTCTTTTGCTGCTTTGATGCCGACTGTAACTCACGTGCAGCTTCTTTGTGTCTATCTGCCTTATCATAGTCAAGTATAACTGTTTCGAGAAAAAAGGCATACGCTTCATGTAAATGAAATGCTTTAGGGTATTTGTCAAGAAGAACATTGTAAAATCTGTCAGCCATTGCCGTTTGAGTATCAATAAGTCTGGTAGCAACGGAAAATTCTTGAAATTGGACATTATTTTTAAGGAAGAGAGACCAAAAGTTTCTGATTGAAGCCAATACTTTTCCATGATATTTCTTTGCTTCACTATTTAATGTTATAACAATAAATCATATTACCTGTAGTATTTCTGGTATTCAACATATGCCACCAAGTCCATTCTTTCAGTTCCATAGCCCTGAGTAGTTTTCTTTTGAATTTCTTCCATCTGGCGTTTAAACAATAAAAAGCGCAAATCAAAGCGTGGTTTCAAGCTGGTATTGGATTCTTCAAGAAGCGACAATGAAAGTCTTTCGGACGGAAAAACTTGCTCCGAAAAGAAAACATAAGCAACCGCTACATAAAAGCTTGCTGGAAACGCTGCATTCCCTTTCTTATAAATGGTATTAGCAGCAGTGGGATTGTAATTTGGACCTTCTGTCATCCACAATAATCTTGCAACAATTTCTAACGTGTATTCATTAATATTAGCCATCATTAACGCTTTAGGCAACAAGCTGGCATTGTCAATTGCTACATTCTCATCTCTCGATTCATCTTTAATCATTTCATCATAACCATCAGGGGAGTCTACTGACGGTCTTTTCAACACACTGGCTGTTGTAGACTTGATTTCATCTTGAACTGCATTGGAAAGAACCTTAAAATATTGAAGTCTCATGTTATAAATCGAGGATCCGATGAGATAGCAAGGGAAAAGTCCCAAAAATAGAAGAATATCGACTAATCTATTATCAAAGTTTGGATTCGTTCCACATAAGACAGACACCAATGCCATAAAATTCGTGAACACGAACACAAAAAGAATTCCCGACCTTATTTTTCCAATTGAGTGGTGCTAAAGTTAACTTTTAACGTACTTATTTACCTGATAAGATACAAAATATATGAGTGTAGCGAACATGACTGTGGAGACTATAAGGTTAAGCAAGTGCGTCCAAAAAGCTGAGTAAACAGCTTTTGAAAGGAAACTGTAGTTTATACAAAAGAATATTATCCCAAGTAGATTTGCAGTTCCGAAAAACGGGTTTGATGTAACGGTCAAGTCAACAGGCCTTTTTCGAAAAGATATATCCATCAAGAGATTGCTCACAGCAAAAATAATGAGAAATAACAACACAATAATCCCAAAGGTAGCTTGAAGATAGTGATTGACTGAACCACACGGGACGTTGGAGAAACGAACTAGAGAACCTTGATAGCACAATGTTCCGTCAATTATTAAGGACAAACTTGCAATGAAGATCAGACGGAAAAAGATGGATACAGTAAACTGGAGCCCACGTATTGGCCAAATGAATTTGTATTCCTTACGCCAAAAGCAGTAACTATATTAACTGAAAAGGCTATTTACCCAGTATAAACTGAAGTTCCTACAGTAATGGCCGTAGCGAACACCAACAACCAGAAAAACACTTGAAAGACAGGGAATATGACAACATAGTCGCTTAAGCGAAAGTGGAAAAACCGGACATATGGAATGACGGTAGTTAAAACGGATCCCCAAGAAGCAGTAGGAACAATAGAGAAGGCTATATACTGGAGAAAATCAAGAACAAGGAAGCCCAATGCCTCAATTGTATTGGGTACACGGCGTCGTTCAGAGCCCACCGTCTCCATTGTATACAGGATACCAAAGTAGGATTGTTCAACTTTTTCAAGGAAAAGAGACTTTTTTCGCTGCACAGCGGAAGAGGTTGGAGAGTCGTCCATGTCGTTAAGCGAATGTAAACAAACAATAAACCCTTACACTTTATAGCGTAAAATAGAAAATAAAAATATTGAATTTGGAAATATGCTTGCATAAGATTTGTCAGGTGCATTATAATATATCACAGGCGACTAAAAGACATGGAATTGTATGTATCAAGTTTATAGTCATATTGATTGATGATTCATGATTGACTGATTTATTATGATTCGTATGAACAAGTTGTCGATTTCTAACAAAAATGAATTTGCAATTTTGCAACGACCAAATTTTCTAAATGAGTGAAATTCCTAGTGATCAGCAAATACTTGTGTATGAGCAAGAAATTAAGGATGCCGAAGCAAAAATTCATCCTTTAGTAGGATTTAAAAACCATGTTTCTGAATTGTACGATGAATACCGAGAAAACAATGTGTTTCTTGACAAATTAAAGGTACAAAGAAACTGCATATCATACTAGCAATTAGAGGAGAAAAATATCGCAAACTTTCGAAGATGTAGAGGAGATGGAAACTGTTTTTATAGAGCATTTTCATATCGCTTCTTTGAGTATTTCCTAACAAATGCAACTGAGCAGGAGCATCAAGATGCTATAAAGTTGTTGGAAAATGTAAAAGCTTGGTTGAAGAAAATTGGGTATCAGGAATTCGCCTTTGAAGATTTTTATGACATGACAATGGAGTATTTCCAAAATTGTCGAGGGATAGTTGAATCTGAACTGGTAAGGATATTTCAAGAAGACGGGACATCTAATGCAATTGTAGTATTTTTTAGATTAGTTGTTTCAAGCTTTTTGCAAACTCATGCTGATGATTACCTACCATTTGTCGATGGATACGAGACCATGGATGTATTTTGCCAAGCACAGGTGGAAGCCTTTGGTCGAGATGCTGACCAAATTCATATTATAGCGTTATCTAATGCTTTAGATGTAAAAGTGAAAGTTGCGTATTTGGATGCATCAGACTCCAAAATATCCTTCCATGAATTTGGCCCGGAGAACTCTAAAAGTTTGTGCGAAATAACGCTTCTCTATCGTCCTGGCCATTACGATTTACTGTATCAATAAAATTGGTTTTTATTAAATTGAATTGNTATTTGGATGCATCAGACTCCAAAATATCCTTCCATGAATTTGGCCCGGAAAACTCTAACAGTTTGTGCGAAATAACGCTTCTCTATCGTCCTGGTCATTACGATTTACTGTATCAATAAAATTGATTTTTAATACATTAAATTAAGCAAAAAATGCCTTCAGGGAGGATTGAACACCCGACCTCATGTTTACAAGACATGCGCTCTACCACTGAGCTATGAAGGCTGGCTTCCAGCGAAGTAAAATAAAAACAAATTTATTTGCGGTTTATGGCCGTCATTAGAAATGTTAGTGACAAAAGGCAGAATTGAAACATCCACCTGGGCACGAATATCTTCCATATCATCAAATGTCTTTTTAAAAAATAATTCGTCAATGACATGAAAAGAAAGGGTAACAATTGCGCGAAGCAATAAAATGAAAGCAATTTCTTGTCAGGTCTTCTCGATATAAACAGAATTAAAGATATAATGTGACCTGCGTATGTGTTTAATAATACCATCAAACCAGCTAGATAATAATTGTATGAGGACATTCCAATGAAAGCAGATTCCCATTGAATGGATGCCAAGACTGTTTGATGACCTGTGGAAAGAAACAAAATAAATCCAAAATGCGAAAATAAAATCGCGTGAACTTCAGAAAATTTTCTATCTCTTGGCAAGATAGTGTGAAGTAGGTGGGACAAACCTAATACCATCATTGAGCCTACTGGTCTTTGAAGCAGAGAGAGTAAATAAATCCAAAAAGTTGTCCAATCTTTTGAAAATGCCAAATATAATGACAATGTAAGTAAGTAGCATCGAGGTAACCATACACGCCAAATAGTTTCATCAATTTTATAACTGCTAAGAGAATCAGTTGATGCTACATTGTGTTCAGTGAATGTCCCGTTAAAAAATGTATTGTCCTGTTCTTGAAAGGAATGAACATCTGAGTGTAAGGATGTTTGAATCATAATCACACAAAGTAATCCTACAGCAAATGCCGTGAAAAGAGACTTGGTGCGATTTTTCGAAAGGTAGATTTGACTTATAGCAAAAGTAAGAAATGCTGCCAGTAAATAGATCGAGGAGATATTCGCATTGGTTAAATAATTACAGTATGGGTATTGCTCTTCTCTGCATGCACCAAATAAGCTAGCTAAACGAACGACGATCGATATAAAGAACAATTTCTTCATCGTATTAATATTATCGCAACACTTGAAATAAAGAAATGCAATCGATGACTGAAAAAAGTACAAAATAGATCTATCTTCAAATATAATGAAACTATTAGAAAGAAATCCTAAAGATTGCACTAGCAGTAGGCCCACAGCAAAAACGCCATCCGCTGATTTCACATCAACCTTGAATCCTCTAAAACCAGCCAAATAAAGTAGGGCCAATGATATACCAATCCAAAACAAGACTATTTTTTGATAATCTTTAAAAATGGAAGCAAAAAAGATTCCACTTGCCCCAAGCGACAAACCCCACGTCCATTTGAAAATATTTTGTTCAAATTGGAAAATATATATAATTAACAAGACAGTAGTACAAAATATCATCAATATAATGCCCATAACAATGGAAATATCATCAAATGTTGTTAAAGCCGTTCCCATTTCCTTCAAAATGAATTCACCCCTCTCTTTACACTGGCTGAAATCCTTGGGCTCTGGAAATTCCGCCAAATAATTTATTTCGTCTGATGGATATTGTTTTACATAATTTTTCATTTGGTTCAAATTTTCAATACACTTGTTCATAATGCAGTCAGAAACGTTGTCGCAAGTATAGGATAAAAAGGAATCTATTATAATTCCTAAATTACTGTAAGGGATCGGGATATTCATTAAATATGATATTGTAGGTGGCAAATATACCTGGGGAAATGAACGACGATTATCGTTGTAATTTAAAACTTTTCTTTTAAATGCAGGCGAATAAAAAAGCGCAGCGGTTGATATTTCATCGTGGGAATCAGCCCCATGATCTCCATTAAGCGTCATTCCATGATCCCCGGCAACAACTAAAAGAGTATCATTGTCAATATAGCTTTTAATTTTCTTGATGACATTATTCATCTCCTGTATCTTGCTTACCATTGAAGGATGCAATGGGCCATACTTATGACCACAGTGATCAATCCCAAGATAGTGCGCAACGATCACATCGTAGTTGTTGGATTCCAGCACAGGAAAAATCAAATTATTAATTCCATTGTCAACAGTATGAAGATCAAATAGCTTGAATGATTCAAACGGAAACACCCGAGAGCTATTATTTAAAATGTGTGGGAACAACTTTACCCACGTTTCATCTCCAAAGAAGTATATACTATTCTTTTTCAATGATAACTGATATAGCCAATTATCTTCATCTAACATAGAAGATTCAAAATTAGAAGATGCATCAATGAAAGTGGGAAGTCCACCAGTTAACATTCCTTTCAGCCTCTGTGCTGTTGTAGTAGGTGGATCTGCAATCATTTCAAATAAAATATCATTCTCCTCTATATCCCACAAACCATTAAACGGATATTGTTTAGCTTCTGGGTCAATAAAATCAAATCTTAAAGCATCTATAACGACGAATACCAATTTTTTGAATGATTTAGGATTTTCTATGACCTTATCATTTGTGTTTGTTAAAACAGTTCTTGAAAGCAGGAAACCATCAGAGTACAGATAGAGAGATATCCCCAGGATTGCAAAAATCGGAAAAAGCCAGTACTGCATCCTTGGATCGGAAATTTCTTTAGCCTGCGAGTCTGTGACTAAATGTGCCAAATAATTATTTATATTCCACTTGAAATTGAATTGAGCACATTAATAATCCGAAAAGTGAATGTAACCAATTTTATTCCTTGGATTGAAAAACAGTTATTGTTTCACCGATCTTAATGCATTCAAACTCTTTTGGATCGAGTCCTTTTTCAACCATAGATGATTTTAATCTCACAGGTGGTTCTTCTACAGGCTCGTCTGTGAGCACAAATGTCCCGTAATGCATTCCGATGCTCTTCTTTGATTTGATGTCCTGATGTAGACAAACAGAATCCTAGTAAAAGCTTGAAATGGATTAACCTACTTCGGGCGCACAATGTACTGGGGACATAAACCATCTTGGTGAATATGCACCAATTGGAATGCACGCCAAGTCAAAAGGACCGATTTGCTTTCCAATTTCTTTAAATACCGGGCAGTAGTCTAATTTATTGATATCAAAGTTATCTGGTATATCTTCTGGTACAGAACGATAACCTGCGTCTCTACAATTATTGAATGAGATCAATTTTTGTACCCGGCAAAGTAATACTTGAATGTTGGTTTCACAATGCACCAACTTGCCCAAAGTGTCCAAAATCTATCATGTATGCCCCTTCCGGTGAAATGCTGACATGGGGTGCATATTACTTTCAAGTTTGGTTTAATTTCATGTTCGTCCCTTTCAAGCTTCTCATTGTCTTTTACCACCAATCACATTCATTAACCATGGCTTGTTTGGAAACGTTATTGATAATCCAAGATTTGTTTCCGAGGGGTACAAAATATGTTGTGTCTGGCCTTAGAGCTTTCAATGTATTAAGATCCATGTGGTCGTAACTTTAAATGTTCAGACATGCAAAAAATTACTGATTGTGACTTATGACAACGATATCTGCTATATCTGATATATCTTCAATTTTGCAAGGAGGTTTAGTGTATCGCTTTGGACCTACATACTGTGACAGAGAGCATCTTATAAATCCAGATTTGATAGATTACCTGTCTGAAAATATTGGATCAAATAAGATATTCGCTTCTTTAATTTGAAGTAAAAATGATGCATGGCCCAACCAAGTCAACCTTGCCTCATTGTCGTTGTCAATTTTCTTCTTGAGTATTTCAAAATTCACAGGGCAAACTTTGGCTTCCTTATTTTTTGGAAATAACTCAAATTTACGCATTCATGCTCTGGTGGAGGCTTTGACCTCTTAAAGTCCATTTGCCGAAGCAATTTGAAGCCAGACCAGAAAGATGCAACATTTTTAAAGGATGGCCAAGGATTGATAAAATAACCCTTCGGATGATGATGAGCTTTTGACCCTTTGAATCCCGGCGGAATTTCAGAATCCATGGAGTGGCTTACAAGAAAAGAATGCAATAGGTGATGCATAAATGCATTGAGTATTAGAGGAAAGCAAAACATATTTCAATGATTTAGTTATAGATCTTGTTGATTACCTGAACGATAATCTCAGTGCAGGAAAGCAAACGGCTAATGCGCGTTGAAAACTTTATTTAATCAATTTATTCTATGGCAGTTTTTCAATAATTTTGATGACAGATTTGTTGACTTGGCTGCCGACATCTGATGCCCAAAGAAAATCTAAATGTTCATAATTTTCTATGGAGTAAACTTTGGTGTTTGTTGGACAACTAGAGAGAGTGTAAGCAATATCAGATAATGTATCAGAAAGACCATGAAATAGGTGAATTGGTACTTCAATGTTCTGAAGCGGGAATTTCGGTATTTGATGACCAGATGCAAAAAATTCTTCGTTCTCATCATACATTTGAAATTCTTGATATTGATAGATTTGAAACCAGTGCTATTTACAGAAAAATGAGTGTATTACAACAACTTGTTTCACTGATCCGTAACTGTACAGGTGAGAATAAAGAATCGGTTTATGTTCTTTAGCGATACAATTAGTATTCCATCCGAAAAGTATATTCATTGATTTGTCGATACATGTGGAATATAAATCCCTTCCTAATATTTGCTTCCACCAAATGACTGAAGAAATCAAATTCTTCCTTCCAAATAGTAAAAACACAAGTTTTGGGGTTATTTTGATCAAAGATTTCACGAATTTATTCTCCAATCCTTTGAAATACGTAAATTATGATTACCGCTAGGCCTCGTGACTGCGGCCAACGCCACAAAGCAATTGATCTTTTTATTCAAGTGAGGATTTATAGATAAAGAGGCGAAACATTGCGCTGTTCCTTGTGAAAAACCCACGTACGAAAGCGAATTATACGGAACTATATCCAAGATATACTTTCATCATCCTTTAGATCTATTTACATCAACAATGGCTGGAACGTCCATGATCGCTAATTCATCAAGCGCATAATCCCAAAAGTCTTCATTGCAAGGTTTCATTTTCACATGTTTGCAGCTATATTTATTTCCCCTACTATTCCCCAACCAAACATCATAACTATTCACAAATATTTCTAATCATTACCCCCTGGATGCCAGTTCAAATGTCAGTGATTGATTTTCGCCCGGATGACATACCCATACCTCTGAATTCATCTACATTACTCGAAAAAGAAAATAGTACCATGAATCCATGCATAAACAAAACTGGCTTCCCCGCCTTCTTTTTCACCGCCGGTACAATCCTATGTAATACAAGTATGTATCCATCTTCTGTAACCACTAAATGTTCCTCGCATTCAAAGCCCCGACTGATAATCCACTATAGATTTTACCTTTGCTTGATCATCGTCGGTGTATCAGGATCATTATACTCGATAACATGATATGTACTCATTTTTCGTTTCTTTGTCCTGACAAATTTAAGAACCGGATTCATCATTCTTCTAGATAGCCTTTTCCATCCCGTATTGAAAGGAATAAGATTAAGAAATGATCTGACCACTGATTCTATGAACAGAATCACAAAGCAAATCAAGAGCCGCATATAATCTCGAATACCGAGTCTTGACAGGATTGGGATCATTTTGGCGCTTAGTAACGTGGCTTAGAGGATATATTTAGCGTGATTTCAGTGTGGACGTTAAATAAAGCCAATAATAAATTGACAATGAATCTTGATTCTTTATAAATAAGAAATTTCAATAAGAAAAGATGTTATATTTGCGCAAATTCAGAGTTTTTTCGAATTACGGTAATTAATATAGAAAACACAATTCCGTATTCTTCGACATCCCTTTCTTATTATATCTATTTAATTTAATGCAATATTTAATGAATATTTTCTGGAATTTCTCATAAAATCAGGCCATGTCTAATTTATTTTCATTTTTCAATTTTTTCGATTTCAAGCAAAACAGACCCACCATCTCCAGCCTCCAGTATATATAACTTTCTAAAAATATTTAGTGTATTAATTCTACAGCTTAGGGAGCTATCAGATCCAGAGCACGAGTACGATGATGGTGAAATCAAGGAAATATTCAACAAGATTATAGACCATTTGATTTGGAGCGACAGAAACGAGTATCCCAATTCCAGAGGATCTACAATTTTCGAGTATGCTTATTAATGCAAATTGACCAGATCGTTTATTGAAAAGAAGGGTCATTTGGATCTGTTATCGTGCATGCTTTTTGGTGAATATCAGGGACTTGTTCTTAAAGTTTTCCATGTTTTGTATGAAAATCTGCAAAATACAGAATGCCTGTGTATCAAATTTGTAATGGGATGATAGATTTCCTCATGTCAAACAATATTGTTAATTCGATTATTCAATTATCGTGCATTGATGAGGAAGCATTTGGTTTTCAGCTTGCTATTCTAAAATCATTTTCGCTAAGGCTGAATGTTGAAACTATTCCATTCTTCCATGTCAAGGTATTAACATCAAAGCTTTGATTTGAGAATAAATGTATTCTTGTAGAGAAGAGTCTGGAATTGTTGGAGACTGCCGATTCTATTTCACAAAGCGCAGCAAAGACTGTCATATTAAACATCTTAAAGGGTATTGAATAAGTATGAATGATAAAGTGGAACAAATACCATTTGTTAGATATCTTGAGGAATCAATATGTGAAAGATTATTAAACATTATAGAACGCTCATGTACAGAAGATCTCGAATGTTTTCGAGGCCAAGTGTCAGAGTAGAACACTCTTTACTACTTGATAGGCTTGATAGAATAGAAAATATTTTGAATTTAAAACTTGATTTATTTTATTTCATTTCAGATTTAATGGAAACGAGGCTTTTGTATGAAAGTCTATTGGTACTTGTTTATCGTCTTGTCTACGTTGATTTTCTTCCACAAATAATGAAAGGAAATCTAGGCTATATCTTCTTGATCTTTGAAATCCTTTTGGTATTTGAAGATTGCGTTGAAATTTCAATTCCTCTTTCTGAAACCATTATTGTGCATAATAGATGTTTTAAAATAATTAATGAGTCAAGTTGTAAAATTGTGGTTGATTCATTGTACAGTAAATGAAATCTGAATATTAAAAAGATTTGAAGGTGCCGAATCTTGTTCAATTTGAAACTGGTGAAAGTGATTCTAATGCGTATCGCAAGAAACTATTAGAAACGTTGATTAATCATTCCAATTACATTCCAGAGATTCCCATAACTGTTCTTTGTGTATTTGAATACATTAATGATTCATCTTTGTCAAGTAAAAAAGTGCTGGAAGAGAATGGCTTCATTTCGTGGCGGCAATTAAGAGCCAGACTTCTTCTAGTAAGACGTTACCTTCAAAAGAATAGGATCAATTGCTGAATAATAAACCAGAAGAAGAATTAATTGTGGGATCTTTGAAAGTCTCTAGCAGTGCATTTATTACCAGAGTTACATCAGAAGGTTCAATGAGACGAAGTAAAAGTGCAATGGATGACTCTGAAGCTTCAACATTGAGAATACCATCGAGAATACCATCAAGTGTATCAGAATCTATTGTAAATAATAACCACCGACGTCTTTTAGTATTTAACAATGTTCATGAAAGTGAGGCTTGTTCTCTTAGCTCCATTCGCTGACATTGAATCCGCTGATATAAATGTTTTATTTAAATGCTATTCTATGCTAATTTCAAACACTAAAGGAAAAGCTTTTGAGTCTGTAAACCCGAAAAACATTTTAACATCTAAATTAGAAGAGATGGGTAAACCATTCGTTAAAGTTATATGGAATGAAATTAAGGGAATGGAGGATTTATTCTATTTACTACATAAATCTTTTAATTCCATTAGATGTGTTCTCAATGATGATTATACAATGACATTAAATAGACTGACAAGAATTTCCAAATTAAAATACTTCAAATTGAAACCTATTGAAGACAAATTTCTTCGATTTTTGATTTTTGTCGATTTGCTTTGCTTTATGAAGGATCAAAATAGCCTAATTGAGGAATTCATTACAGATGATAGTGTGAATCGGGATATCGGAAATAACTGCTGTAGGGCAGGAAAAGAGATTATAAATTATTCTTTAATAAGGTTTATAGAAAGAAGAGGTGAAGTATTAAGGTTTAACCTTTGGGATGATAGAATTTTATCAACAGACTTTGAAGAAAGCGATTCTATTCAATTGATTGACGAAATCTGTAAATTTAAAAAGCGATGTTTGGCATTGATTTTTGAATTAATTGAAAAATAAACTTTCAATTAAATAAATTTGGTGTTGGAATTTTAAAACGGTCAATTTTACTTTGACATTGTAATAGTTTCATTGACGTGTTTCGTGTCGTTTGAGGTGCATGGCAAGGTGGATATACCTAACGGTAACATTTGATCTGCAAAATGTTGTTGGAGATGATTCCCCCGCACCACTTCAGAAACTCACACTAAAAATTGCAATTCAAAAACATGATATATATAGCTGTCGCGACTGAAACACGACGTCATATCTTCCACAATGTCAAACAAACCGTTGTGACCCTTAATGCAATATAGATCGATACAGAGATATTTGAGGCAGAGGCACCAACAAATGTAGCTTTCCCTTCAATTTCCCCAACAGTTTGGCCCCTTCTCCTTTCGATTTCGCGAGCAGATATCGCGATCCAAACAACTTGAAGCATTACCATGGCCTTTCATAATAAGGGGCTGAGAAAGGGACAACGAGGATCTGCATTTACGATGGCTTAGTTAAACATAGTCCAACATTGCTGTTCAGAATTATCCATTATATTATTTGCTAGCAGTGTATTCGACAGTGCTTCTTCTCCTGCGTGTAATACATCATATAACCACGAAAATATTTGATTAAAGGCAGTGATATCCCTAATGTTCTTAGCGTAGTATCGACTTTAATCAATTGATTTTGGAAAATCCCTATGATTTAGAGGATATTTTATCAGCGACGGGCCATCTATTGCCTTAAACCTGGTAGAGGTCAAGTTTAATGCAGTACGTGAATCGGAGTTTCAATGAATTTTAAACTATCCAAATGTAGACCACTTTTTACCACTGCGTCCTGCACACGATAATGAAGAATAAAGTAACGATAGTATTCTTATAAAACGATAAAGGCGTTATCTGTTTATTTGAGATTCTGCTCCTCCTACGCTGGCGGTGGCATGAGTTAAAGTAGCATGTCTAATGGAGTCAATTTCCGCCATCACAGCCTTTTCCTCAAATAATTTAGGTATCACTGAAGTCTCCGCCTTGGATGACAAAGCGAGCATCCCAGTACTCAAGGAGATACAGTCGTATACAATTAAACCTATTTGAACTCCCAAGTTGTTCCGACAGACTACCTCTAAAATTATAGTAACGCACGTTGTAGCGGTATTCACGATTAATGAGATCATGCTAATTTTTCCAAACTTTAGCATTCTCTTAAATATTTGCATAACTTGAGAGTTGGCATTTTTGGACATTTCTTGAACAGTCTTTTCTAGTTTTGATAGTTCTTTCAAAATCAAAACATATGTAAAGGAGTATCCGGTCACCAAAAAAGTACAACATAGCCTTCTTCCTTGTCTGAGCATCAAGTATTCACGCAAATCTGTCTTTTGACACATTAAGAGCAGTAAAACGAAATCGAGCAAAAAAACTAATGACATGTAAATAACACCCTTCATTTTAATTGATCTAGCGGCATTTCGATTGCTGGTCACCAAGAAGCTTGTCTTTTCGAACAAGTTGAAAAATAGCCAGGAGCCCGAAAGAGGAAGAAGATAATATATCACGCTTGATACAACGAAAAACAAATATTCAGTTTTCATAGTATCGGTTGGCTTCTTTGGAGTTGCCACATCAAACGCCATTAGAATTGGCATTATTGAACCAAAGAGGTACATAGCAGCCGCTGTGAATAAACTGTAGTCAAATGTAGTTAGTTTTCTAAAATTAATTTTGGTTATAATCATAGCACGAACCACAAAAATGAAGTTGGTGAAAAAGATTCCGCCGTAAACAAGAGTTGCAATTTGTACAGCGTACGAATTAAAACATGCAATAGGAGAAGTATTTACAAGCCTGTTGCAAAATTGATATGCGTACTCGTCACTCATCGGTGATTGGTATCTAAGAGGTGTCGCTCAATCTAGACTAGCGTAAAACTTGGGATGGGCTGACTAGCGGTTGTACTCGCTTCTAGTTCTTTCGCATTATACATCGATTTAGATAATGATATTCCTTACACTGACCCAGATCCAAAATTCAAATAGGTTATGACTATCTGAAAGAACAGCTTTTCCCAAATTGCCAGAAGACCCAGACTCCATTAATCGAGTGGTCTGTGAGTGTGGTTAACAACAAACCACTCTTGGAGTTTTAATCCTTGATTCCTTGTGGCGGAAAATTGAGATTTTTAATTAATAAGCGGTTGAACTCGCTTCGCTCGCAGTTCTTTATTTGCGCTTTTCGAAAAGCATTTTGTTTCTAGCGGTTGTCGACGATTCGCTCACATTAATAGAGTTACATGACAACATGTATCGGGGTTAGCGCGCTAGTTAGCACATACGGCCCCGTGTTCCCACCACATTGTCCATAGTTAGGGTTTGCACTCGCTTCACTCGCATTCATATTGAAAACAATGCTTTTTATAGACGCAAAGGCGAGACTAACAAAGAGAATATTGTTTTTCGCACAATGCACATTCCATTTTACCGACATCCGATAAATTGGCTAAAACAAAAACTCTTTTGAATTTACCAAAGCCTTAGGTCAATCGGGGATTTACGATACATAACATACCTTTCGGGATATTTTCTACTGCCAGTACACCAAAACCTAGAGTAGGTGATAGCGATTGGGGAATTTGTGGTGGATTGTAATTTATTGGCAATAAAGTCACTATTTAATGGACCGATTCTTCGACAACATTCAGAGGACGTGTTTTCACAGCCACCATTGAATAAATTCATGGCTCTTGGAAAACCAGCGTGGCAAAAAGCTAGAAGGAGATTACAAGACTTACTTTCAGAAGAAAATAAGTCCATATCAGGGAANGAGAGTGACATTTCACTCCTTTCCGGAAAATTTGAAACGCAACGTGAAGAAGAGCCTGGAGAGCATATTAATAAAAATGAGAGTGATGAAAATGAAAAGGGTGATATTATAAATGAAAACATCGAAGAAGCTAAAAACTTGGATAAAGTTGAATCTATGGAAGTAGAAAATGAGGAAGTTGTGGATAATGAAGAGTTTGAAGAAGAAATTGATCCTGAAGAATTGGAAGAAATTGAAGAGGAAATATTTTACAATGATGAAGAAGAGGAAATAGAATTTGATGAAGATGAAAGTGAAGGAGAATCAAACCAAGAGGAGAGTGGCGAAGACAATGAAGATGACGAACGTGAAGAAAATAAAATAAAAACAGCATTTGATTTATTGATGGAGAATGAATTAAAAGAAAAGAAAAAACAATTAAAGAAATTGAAAAAGAAAAAATTAATGGAATTGAAACCTTATTTGGAGAAAGAAGCATTTGAAGAAGACAGTGAAGGAAATATAATAAATGGAAACGATTCTGATTCATCTGATGATGATGAAGATCCAATGAACGATCCTGAATTGGCCAAATTTGTTTCCCTTGACAATTCAAAGTCAAATGATCCAAAAGCGTTTGAATATCATCAGTAAAAATTGTTTCTATTTATTTACAAGGCAATTATTGAAAGAAAAAGATAAAAAGGAAACGACAATGTTAGTACATGGGTTGAAACATGGGTTAAGAGAAACAAGAAGAATGATGGAAAGAAACAAAGAAATGAGTCTCTTAATGGATGACGATGATGACGAATTTTTATTCATGGATCCTCAAGAAAGAATATTGAAAAGAGTTCTGAATGGCCACGTCAATGAGAATGTCGATTTGTTTGCAGAGGAAGCTGAACAAGTTGAAGAAGACACAATGCAATATTTGGATCGAAGTGAATCTGTTCAAATTGATTACCAAAAGGAAGCGTTTGAAAAAAGAGAGTTTCTTGAGAGGCACGTAACGCTTCCTTTTTTCACTCAACTGTAGAAATCAGACATTTTGTTTGACNAACACAAATAAATCCAATAGCAATGATCTATCAAATTCTCAATTGACTAGAAATAAAAAAATGCTAAACCGCTCAGCTTCTAGAGTCCTTTTGAATCAAGACAAGTCAAAGTTGCGGAGATTATTATCATTCAATACTTCAACAATCGAAAGGCAAAGCGCTGGTATCATTGTAGGAGAAAAGAGAAATTCAAAGGTAGTTTTACCTCTCAGTAATAACCTTTAGGAGCCTATTCAAAAGAAACCGGTCAAAAAGGTAAAGTCGTTTTTACAAGACATATTAAAATAAAATAGAGCCGTCATTCTTTTAAGTATAAATAAAAAGGTTTTAAAAATACCGTTTGTTTAATTCATGTCAACAGATTATTAATGAAAGGCTATTTCAAATTACCCTTGCCTTAGCAACTTGTAGATCAATGCCTCAACCAGACAATTCATCATTTTATTCTATTTTATTTACAATAACCGATAAAATAGGTGCTTTAGACAATGTACTTGGTATTATAAAGCGAGTCGGGGTTTCTTTGTCAAGGATAGAATCTAGGCCTTCGGTAATTTATTTATCCGCTTTTCATAGAAAACATCAGAGTTCGACTATGACTTTGAAATAGAATTTAGATTATGCGATCCAAAGGATATAGATAAAATAATGAATGCCATCAAACCCGCGGTTAAATATATAAAACTAATTGGCTCTATGAGCGAAAAATCCGAGAATAGTACATTTCATTGTTTCGAAAAAGATAGTCATTCCGTGGTTTCCGAGAAGGCTTTCGGATTTAGATTCGTTTGCAAACAAAACTTTACAATATGGGGCAGAATTATCTGCTGACCACCCGGTACTGATCAAAATATTACATAAAAGGGGTTCAAAGATCCTGAATATAGAAAAAGAAGAGATGAAATAACAATGATCGCGAAAACCTACAAAATGTAACTCTTGATAATTGATGAGACTAGTGGTCAACCAATTCCTAGAATTGATTACACTCAAGATGAAATTAGAACATGGGGAACAGGTATTACTCGAATTATGTATACAACATTCAGTATTCGAAAAGTTAACATCCTTGTATCCAACACATGCATGTCGTGAACATCAATATGTCTTTCCACTGCTTATTCAGAACTGCGGTTATACAAAAGACAATATTCCCCAGCTTGAAGATATATCCAAGTTTCTAAAAGGTAATCAAACTATTTGGTGTTGATTAGAATGCACTGGTTTTACTCTAAGGCCAGTGACAGGTCTATTAAGTTCTCGTGATTTCTTAAATGGCCTTGCTTTCCGAGTATTTCACTCTACTCAGTACATTAGACATCATTCGCAGCCATTCTATACGCCTGAACCAGATGTATGCCATGAATTATTAGGGCATGTTCCTTTATTTGCTGATCCAAACTTTGCCTCATTTTCACAGGAAATTGGATTATGCTCATTGGGAGCATCTGACGAAGATATTGAAAAATTGGCCACAGTATGAAATTTTTTTATTCATCGCTAGATATACTGGTTTACAGTAGAATTCGGCCTTTGCAAAGAGGGCGACTCGTACCGTGCATACGGGGCTGGAATACTCTCATCATTTGGCGAATTGGAAGTAAAGAACTCGAGTCTTTCTTCAACATAGTACTGTCTAACTTCAAAACCAGAGAAAAGAATATTCGATCCTGCCAAAACTTGCGTACAGAAATATCCAATCACAGAGTATCAACCAGTTTACTTTGTTGCCGAAAGCTTTAAAGACGCTCAAGAGAAAGTCAGAAACTTTTCCCATACACTAGAAAGAGGGTTCACTGTTAGGTATAATCCGTACACACAAACTATCGATGTCCTTGATACAAAGGAAAAGATCTTACAACACGCGAACACAATCCAAACAGACCTGTCATTATTATTGGATTCTATCAAAAACTTAAAATGTTGAGTTGTTAATGTTTAAATAAATTTGCTTAGATGTAATAGGTGATGTATACAAGTTTGGAACTTTAGACGAAATCAAATATCCCTATGGCGACCATTAATTATCATGGCATCATCGAGAGCATTTTTGTTACTGGAAAAATACTATAACGAACTAAAAAGAAATCCACTACCGTTTATTAATGTAGAATTAATCAATTGGAATTTCTTTGAATGGTTGGTACGCAATATCATGTGCCCATATAGGTGTATATTGAAGGCAAACCAGGAACCAGCTGGGAAAGTATATCTTAAATTCATGCTATACTCAGATGGTGTATTTGAACTCGAGGTTATCTTTGAAGAGCGTTTTGATTCAATTGCTCCGCACGTACGTTACATGACAATTCCCTTTCACCCAAATAGTAATACAAATTCTTTGATACAACTTGTAAACCCTGATACTGGGCAATTAACCTGCTCAATGTTGAGTGAAAATAATTGGTTAGAAGGAACGTCCATGTCATTCCTGTTGAGTGAATTAAGTGTAAAAATCAGTTTTGTTTCTGATAGAGACTTTTGCATGAGCCGGAACTTGAATATTCATGCAACAATGAAGCACTACAACTTTTTCTAGAGAGTCCCCATTACTACAACCAACTTGCTGGTGATTGCGCCGTTATGTCTGTGAGGGCAAGAGGTATGAATGAACAACCTTTTTAAATGTAGCTGATTTAATATCTCAAAAGATAGAGAAAGAACTTAATGATGCTAACATTATTATTAAGCAAGTGGATCAAATTATTCGAAAAGAAAAGAAAATCATGATATCATATACGGATTACTATAAGTCCTGGATTATGCTAGCTACCTCTTCTAATAATTCTCCAGAAAGCCATGAATGTATCACGGATACAACGGCTGTCATGGACTCGCTTATACAAAGTGTATGGAATAAAAAAGCGAGAAATATTTCTAAAAAGCAGTCTAAAAAGGAAAATGATACTCAGATATCCAAATCCAGAAGTCTTAAAGATGATATAATGATCACAAAAAATAATCAACCCCTAGGTGAACTGAAGAACTTAGAAGTGATGAATATTTCAAACATTCTTAAAGATAGTCTTAAAAACTTGCAGACTGCGACCTCACAAATTTCATTGAAGTCTCTCTCCAAATCTCAGTTGCTTAGTAATGACAATGTAAACCTAGAAGAGACAAATGATGAGCATAAAAAGGATGAAGAAGATGATCTAGAAAGGGAGGTGGATGAATTAATTGAATGGACCAGCTCTTTAGACCTTCAAACTATTTAGATTTCTACTATAATAAATATAATTGTATCATATATGCATAAAATACAACTTGCCTACCGCAAATCATAAATATCAACAAAAAGTCCGTCCACCCGGAGTCGAACCAGGGACATCATGATAACTATGAGACACTACAGTCACGCGCTCTACCAACTGAGCTATGGACGGGTTGGACACGGCTGAAATATTTAAAAATTTATCGACTAAACTTCGATTTAATTTACAGGTTTCTGGTGGCTTGAAATCAATTATGAAAAGCTTCGTTTCAATACCAAAGGACTCGGGATTTACTTTACATAACATACCTTTCGGGATATTTTCTACAGCCGTATAGTTTCCCATTTCTTAATTTATAGAGTACACCGAAACCTAGGGTAGGTGTAGCGATTGGGGAATTTGTGGTGGATTGTAATTTATTGGCAATAAAGTCACTATTTAATGGACCGATTCTTCGACAACATTCAGAGGACGTGTTTTCACAGGTAATTGAAACGTAATATCATTTAAAAGCCGACATTGAATAAATTCATGGCTCTAGGAAGACCAGCGTGGCAAGAAGCTAGAAGGAGATTACAAGATTTACTTTCAGAAGAAAATAAGACCATATCAGGGAATGAAATTTTAATGAAAGACGTGTTGATTCCATTAACCGCTGTTAAAATGCATCTTCCATTTACTATTGGGGATTATACTGATTTTTACGCATCGAAAGAGCATGCTAAAAATGTTGGTACCATGTTTAGAGGTGCTGAAAATGCGCTTATGCCAAATTGGGTCCATTTACCCGTTGGATACCATGGCCGAGCATCATCTATCGTATTATCTGGCACCGATATAAGGAGGCCAAATGGGCAGAAAAAGGCTAAAGATGGCTCAATTAAATTTGGGCCTAGCGAGAAATTGGATTTTGAACTTGAAATGGCATTTGTTGTTGGGAAAGGAAATGCATTGGGTGAATCGATATCAATTCAAAATGCTAACGAGCATATTTTTGGCGTTGTTCTCATGAATGATTGGAGTGCTAGAGATATTCAAGCATGGGAATATGTTCCATTAGGCCCTTTTCTCGGCAAAAACTTTGGGACTACGATTTCTCCGTGGGTTGTTACTTTAGATGCTTTGGAACCTTTTCTGGTTGAAGGGCCGAGGCAAAATCCTACACCACTCCCTTACCTGGAAGACAAAGAATCGGGATCATATGATGTCGAATTAGAAGTGTCTATTAAGCGTAAAAGAATTGAAGTCACAATATAGCCGAAAAATCAAATGAAGAAACTGTTGTTTGCAAATCTAACCTAAAGCACATGTATTGGACGTTTAAGCAACAATTGGCACATCATACAATTAATGGGTGTAATATGAGACCCGGTGATTTATGTGGAACTGGGACAATATCAGGGCCTACAAAAGATTCATTTGGATCTATGCTGGAACTATCATGGAATGGTCAGAATTCTGTAACTTTGAAAGATGGGTCAGAGAGAACATTTCTAGAGGATGGCGATTTGGTTACTATTCGTGGAATGTGCAAAAAAGGCGAAATCGTAGTTGGTTTTGGTTCTTGTTCGGGGAAAATAATCCAAGCAAAATAAAACAGATTTTCTCAAACTATTTTAATTAAATGTGTGGCTTTCTCGGCTCAGAAATCTTATTAATTTAAGAATTTGATTTCCTTAGCCACGATATACTTAATCGCGGTGATCTATGACAGACCAAACCCGGTAACAGAGTAGGACTATGGCAAAGACCACCTGGCTTTTTTGATCAAAGCTATTAAAGAAATTTCCAACTTAAAATTTCGATTCTCAAATTCATTTATCTTATGGGATAAAATAATATATTTGTCATCAAAAATAATATATTTGTGATCATCTTTATTAATAATCAATCATATTTTCAAATGAATTCTTAATCCGAAATGCTCCATTCATCATCGTCTTTAGTTTCGTTCTCCTTCATTGATTCCTTTAAATCGTGAATCGCATAGCTTACTTCAATGTTTACATCCTTTAATAGATCATCCAAATCATCCACTCCAAGCAAGCCAGGGGATGGCTTTTCTTGTTGAATTAATTCATGATCTAGCGTTGGCGGTAAATTTAACATCTCTTTTGTCTTTCCTTCTAGGTCATGAACACCTTCCTCTTTCACTGGTGATAGTACAGTTAGCCCTGTCCAAGTATCCGTGATGACTTCCTGATCCACTTCCTCTTTGTTTTCAAAAAGAACAGTTTTTTCAACATGGAAGAAAAATCTACACCAAAATTCTTTGTATTCAAGTTTCTCAGGTACTATTTCTCTTTCTGACTATTCTTTACCCAATCTGCCAAACAAATTTGAAACTTCTGGATAGGTTTGAAGAATTTTAGATATTTCTGTAGTTTTGTCTTCAATATTTACCGAATCTACGTAATTCTTGTAGTCAATTGATTCAATGGGGTTTAGGTAAAAAGATTCATTCAAGTTGAACTTTTTCACTTCTTCAGATAAATCTGGGCCTGTTAAATCATTTACAAAATTCGTAATGTTCTCCGTGACTTTATTCAATAAATTGTCAATTTGTTGCTTTTCAATTTTTGGTATTGCGAAATTCGGAAGAGATAATGAAGGAAGTGCTAATCCTTGATCACTATTGTTGTCTTCAGTGGAGTCATCTTGGAATATCTTTCTCAAGTTTTCTTTCACTCTCTCTGGTTTAGCTTCTTGAACAACAGTATTAACTAAATCTTTAACATCATCTTTGTATTGATCTATCAATGAATTAGACTATTTCAATAATTGCATTGCTTTTACCGTTTGTATGACAGTGGTCGCTAGAGTCTCCCACCATGATTTCGACTTGATGTCTTCAACTTTTGTAGGCTCCTTTACATCATCTTCATTTCTTTCTTCTTTTTTAGGGTCTATTTCCATTTATGAAATATCTGATTCGAGATGCCCTTTGAAATCAAAAAGCTTGAAAATGGAAACATAGACTCGGTTAAAATAAGCATTGGCCAGAGCTATTGTAACATCCACATATTTGGAGCGACAATCACTCATTGTACATTGCAAAATAGAACGATACTATTCTTATCTGATAAAGCTCTTTTTGACAAATCAAAGCCAATTAGGGGCGGTATTCCATTGGTATTTCGTAAGAATATTCATATTTTATAATTTAGCTCAATTTGGCAAAGGAAAAATTCCTACTCAACACGGCTTTGCCAGGAACATTGATTGGACATGGTCGAAAAATGTGAATGAATGTAAAGATTATATTGAGACATCCTTCGAATTGACGGATAACGAAACTACCAGAAAACTTTGGCCACACTCCTTTAAACTTACGTATCATGTAGTACTTTTTAAGGACAAATTAACAACCAGAATAAGAGTTCAGAATACCGGAGACAGCGTATTTGAATTCCAAACTTTATTTCATACATATTTTTATACCTCTGACATTGCAAATGTTCGAGTGAAAGGTTTAAAGGGAGCTTCATTTTGTGACGACCTGACTAGACAAAACGGAGTGGAAAACAATGAGGCAATAACGTTTGGTAAAGAAGTTGATTGTCGCTACTATTCAATTCCGGAATCTTTACATCTCGAAACTGGTGATTTTGATATTACCCTTCAATTGAATGGGTTCTCTGATGTTGTCGTGTGGAATCCTTGGATTCAAAAGTCAAAGACAATGGCGGACTTTGGAGATGAAAGCGTAAATTAAGTTTATATATTTTATTAGTACAAAAATATGTTTTGTGTTGAACCGGGGAATGTTGAAAACTACATGCGATTGGCGCCATGTGAGGAATGGAGTGGAGAACAAAAAATTATCAAGAATTAATTATAATTAAATATATTTTACTCTTTTTAAGATTCTTGGACATAATTTATCAACTTGTGGCCTATTTTTATTTAGTTGAAGCTTACCTAGTAACCATTACATGGCGAAGGTTATTTCAAATACACCCCCCGTTAATAACGAGAACCATGATATAGGCGACGACGGATCAGGAAATGATGGGCCAGTTTCTTCATTCCAATCACTCCAGGCGGAAGGGGACCTTTTAGCAAAGCAAGGTGATCCAAGAAAAGCAGTGGAGGCTTTCACCAAAGTATGAAGTATATTATATTATTTAATGGCATTATTACATAGACCAACAGATAAGAACTGCCTAGTGTCACGAGCAAAATGCCACTTACAACTCGGAGATCCTAAAGCAGCGCTTTCTGACGCAGAAGCGTCACTTAAAGAAGACAAGGACTTTTTCAAAGTAAATTAATTGCCATAGAATTTTGAAGGGGAAACTGTACAAAGCTGAAGCGCTTTATTCCATGGGTGAATTTGAAAAGGCGCTTGTTTACTACCATCGGGGTCACAATTTACGACCTGAATTAGATGAATTCAGATTAGGAATACAAAAGGCCAAAGAAGCTATAGATAATTCTATTGGCAGTAATGAGATAGAGTCGTTTTGAAAAGATAAGGAATATCAGCTAAAACCCATTCATAGCCAAAGATCTGATAGCTATACTATGTCTACGCCATTTATCACTCCATCAGCGCTTAAAACTAATGATAAGAAGTCAATGGCTAGAGCTACAGTGATTGATGTCAAAAAGAGTGTAGCTCAGTTAAAAGTTGTAGACACTGCTCTTCAAGCAAAAAGAGAGGCCAATGAAAAACAACTTCTAGGCGAATTATATGCTGATAAAGAATATCTACAAAAGTTAGCTGATGATCCTGATTTTGCTCCAAACGATTCTTTAAGTGATTTAATTAACGAGGGTTTGCAGTATCTTGAGAGTAGAACTGAATTTTGGCGTCAGCAGAAACCTATATACGCTAGAAAAACCGAGACTAAAAGAATCCATGAAAAGCTAAATAAGTCCAAACAAAGTGACAGTTCAGGGAGAACAGAATCAGCAATTTCGTAATAAGAACTTATTAGTTTTAAATCTCATAGGTCGCAGAAAGGCAAAGCTGCATTGAATGAATTTGAAACGTCAAAGAAAATATCTTTAACAGGAGATAAAACATATCTAGAGGTTAAAGATACAATGAATGATCATCGCAAAATATCAGTCAGTGAAAATAAATCAATGTCGAAATCATTTTCAAATCAAGAAAGCATACAATTGGAAGCTAGAAATTGAGAAACCTAAAGGAAAATGCTGTCAAAAATAAAATTATTTTCAAAGGAGCTTTTCAAGCATTTTTCGTGCTTAGATAGACGTATACCTATTTTATTCCGTTTCTCCATCGCCATTTATTAGGTTACTGAATTCGGATTCTCTGTCCTAAAAAACCACAATTAATCAATTCTTACAATATATTTATCAGCTTCGGGAACTGCATTATGTGGAAATCCCATTAAATGTGCATTTCCAAGTCCCTATCATATTACCGGGTTCGCATTACTGATGCAGCAAAGGCCATGTTTTGCTGATAAAATAAGGCAGCTTCGTTTGGATCAAGCATTCCATACTATGTTTTATGTAATATTATCCTTTACGTCGCCCTTTTTAACTGGTTTTAGCTCGTCTCGCGGTAATATGTCGATTAAAAAGTCAAACGTATCGCTTTTTGCTACTGCAGCAGAGATATCACTTTTCTGCAATGTACGTCTCTTATTTTCTTCAGTTTGAAGCCAAGACATTAATGTCAATTCTAGAATAAACAATTCGCATGCTTTAGCAAATAGGATCGGGGCCTAAATCACAATCTTAAATCAACTTACGTCGCCACTTATCATCTAAATTAATTATAAAGTTGCATAATTACCTTAACCCCATTATCTATTTTCATGACCTTTTTGATTCTCGCTAACGGCAGTTGATGATTTTTAAAATCAACAGGTTGCGATTCCACAACTAAGTTATGTGTTTTCCAAAAATTTGCCAAGATTTCGCGAATTTGAATGTCTGATGTAGCTCTGTATTCACCTTCAAAATTGTTGACAGACATTTATGAAAAATCCAAATAAAGAGGCGACGAAATTAAGCGAATCTCATCTGCCTGATCCAAACATTACGCTTCCAGCATCTCTTGATGGCGATGCTGCACGATGCTTATAGCCTCGTGGAATCAAAGTTCATGATTCAAAGCCCTTTTTGTAACAAGTTAATATGAGGGGAAATACATTAGCTATAGAATTTTCAAAAAATGACCTTACGGTCCGTTGAAATTTATTTTAACCACCATGAAGAGTTGAAATAAAAACTATGGAATCCTTTGGCTGAATTATGTATTTTGCTTCTCCTTCTAGTTCCCAATCACAATTATTGATTAACACTAAGATACCAGGTCTGCTAAAAGTAAAGCTTTCATAAGTTAGTTACACAGTATTCCCACTTAAAAACAACTCTGGTTTTCCAGTTAGATGGTCTGTCTTTAGAATAGTCAACAGTTCTGCAATGCTGGTGTTCGAAGGTACCGTCAAATTAATATTTCTTTGGTTGCTAAAAAGAGTTTCAAGTCCACCACTATCATTTTTAATAAGGAAATAACACTACGTAAATTCTATTTGAACGTCTATTGATGACATTTAAAAAATCTAAGCCATAATTTTTTATTGTTTAAAACACGTCCTACTTAGATTCCGACAAAGTTCGCAAAGTAAATCTTCTTTCATAATATTTTTGACTTTTTGTGAAGTCCATTGTTTTAACGTATCATAATTTGCAATCGTCCGACGTTTCCTTGATAACCTAAAAATTAGATAAATATAAAGCGATTCTTACAGATCAATCAATAAGAATATGACAATAAATCCTTCTTTGTTTGAATATGTGAATGAGAATTTCGGTGGACATTCTAGAGTCCTGATAAAGGTAATCAGGTCTGATTCATCTAAACCTTCAAAATTTCTTGTTATTTCACGTATACTAATTTGAAATCAATAATTCATCAATTACCAAGGGGAAAGTACTCTGTACATTAAATTTGTCCTTTGAACGTTCACATTTGTGACCAAGTCGGAATATGGTTTATCATTAAGAAAAAGAATCGTGTTTTCAGTAATTGCATTATTAAAAAAAGTCAAAATGCGACCAAAGACGCTTAGCTTCGCCTTCAGTGGCGAACTGGAACTCTCATCCGAACTTTCACCCACGCATTCAGAAACATTATATAAACATCTATCATCGTAATATTCATCATTAATTTCTGCATAGAATGCATCTTCTGTTTTTTCTAATAAAAATGACTGAGAAAGGTCGGCGCTACTTTCATCTGGAGAATAGTTTTCTATAATCATCAAATTATCTGCCAGATTTTCGGAAAGTTTTTCTACAGATTTCGCTTTAAACTCGTCCCAAAGAGCAAAATTCTCGAATCCCTTTATTACAACATTGCCCTGTTTCCTAAATTAAACATCTTAAACTTTTACATCATTAATCTTTCATTGATTGGCATACTTTTTAATTTACTTTTATACTCAAAGGACTTTTGCCTACACGTCTTGGAACAGAACCATGTTGACTCCTCTTCAAATGTTTGCCATCCTTTAGATTTTTTGAGCTTGTTTTGGCAACAAGGAAAACCGCATGTATTTGCACAAACTCTTTCAAATATTGCTTCATCATATATCGGAGGCGTTAGAACTACGGTCTAAAAATACTATGAGAAAAAACATACACAGTTTTGTAAATATTCTTCGTCAACGATATTATCAAATAACGTTGATTGAATGTTAAAAACAAAATCTTCAAATGCCTTTTTGCAGTCACTTTTTAGCATTCAAAAATCGAAAGTGGCTTGTATGAGATAATGGCACTATCGGAATAATTTAGATTCTATTCAATAGACTAAGAGTGAGTAGACATTCGTTTCCTTAATAATAATTATCCATTATCCGCGGGTACAGCTTAGCATAAAAATAGGGCACCCCGTCTTTGGAGATCTTAGGAGGAAGGAGTAATAATTTCAGTTTCACAGTAACAGAATTATTTTCTGGTAATTGAATTTGGATTTATCATATAATGTCAAGGAATCTTTAATGAAGGTGTTCATTCAATGAAAATTTGATTAATTATAATTTATATTTTATAGGTTGATTGACGTCAAGTCTTCCTCATTTCAAATTAATAAAATTTCGTTAGGGTATTCCGTATTTTAGGAAATAAAGTCAAAATTATCGTAAATGTCAAAGTTGTAAATAATCTTGATGATCATGATGGTGAGTTTATACCTTGGAATAACCCCTGTAATGAAAAGAGCGAGTCTGAAGAATAAGCCAAGATTGACATTACCGACAGCTTCCTCTTTCAATTATTTTGAAAATAACATGTAAAACTTCTGTAGACCGAGTAGAAACGACTCTAACAAAGAAAGAGAACTTAATAACTTAATAGCGTGGATGCCACTGGATGGTAGGCCATGACATGGGTTCAATAGTTACAAGACAAAGGCATCAATGGCCCAATGGGACATATACTCTTTGAGGAAAGCCTTTAATGATATGTATACAAAAGAAGAGAAGGTTGATAATATTTTGAAATATGGAGGAGTTTGAAGAAATAGAAGGACGGAGTTTTATTGTTTCAGACTACAGGAGTTGGATGATTTATCTTATTGTTGGTACTGCTTAATGGACATGCAAATTGCAAGGGATAAATATATTAGATAAAAGACAAAGACTTTCTGTAGAGAAATTGAATTTAACAAAAACTGATAAAAAGGTTACAATGTAAAGTTCCAGAATGCTCAACTGAAAAAATTCAATACAACCATTTCTAAAATTCTAAAAGTCTACAACAAATTGTTACATCCGGCGGCTCAGATTATCATGAATGTATTAGATGCAAGAGAAATTTTGAATCTTGAAAAATTCACAAGAAAAAATGGAATTGTTTTCCGCAAATCTGAATTATGGAATCATGCTATTTTGAACGGATTAAAACTTGGAAACAAGGTAATGGAAGGCAAATTGTTGCTTTGCTAATTGTTCCTGTTGTGTTTGTTGTGCCTCCAGAATTAGCATTGATAAAAATAAAGAATTTAATTGAATTTGCACACGAAGATATTATTTAACCAAGCAATCAAGAAGGTTGCTATCAGTATTGACATTACTCGGAATGAGGAGGAGTAGATATTAATTTAAATGCAACAAGTTGAAGCGTAATCTCTGTTGATTTCAAATTAGTTAGAATCCCAATCTAAGGTTTCTTTAATGAAATCAATATTTATTTTTGTCCAATTCAAAACATATTTTAATGTACCAACAAATAACATTGATTTTGAAAAGAGATATTTATTTAGAATTATCTACTACTCTTCATGCTCAGTAATGTCTATACTGATCGCAATCTTTCCTATTGCCTGGTTCACCTAGAACCGGGTAAAAAAATTCAATTAAATTACTTTATTTTGCACAATAAACACAATTGACAGTAATACCAACTATTTCTCTCCCAAGACTTTGTCTCCAAGTCTCTGATGTGTTCAAATTAATATTTTTCGATTTTGTCAAATTCCAAAGAAGTATGTTTCCAGAAATGAACCTACTTTCTGTTTCCTGGTTTTATTCTTTCTATTATTCTCCTATGAATTTTCTCAAGGTCCAAAAATTAGACTTGTAACCGGCTTTTAGCCGCTCTTACCCGAAGTGGCTAATAAGTTGTTAGTTGATCATGTAGTATGTGATTATTTTACAGCTATATCTTAGTAATAAAAATAAATATTATTTATTTTTGTGACAAATGCGAGTGTATTATGAGGCTTGGTAAGAGAACAGTAGGATAGGATAAGTACTGGGAGACATTTTTTATTTATTTAAGAAAAATATTAAAATTATATTTAGATTATAAGATATTTTTAGAAAATAGAAAACCCTATAAATAGTTTATGTGGCTGTGCGTACGGACGTACGTACGGACGTACGCTCTCCCACCCCACCCCCAACTGATGGCTTGGTAAGGCCACAGTGGCTAAGCCACTTTGGAACTTCTTGTAATCGCTGCGTTTATAGTTTTACGCTCATTCATTAAGAGACATAATAGGCTTCCTTTCTCCGACAACGACATGACCATTTCGGAGAACAGAAGCCAAATATGGACCATGTCGGAGAAAAGAAGGTCTCAGCCATTGGAGATTCTTAAATACCAAATACCAATATTAAGATTAATATCCTGAAAGTTTACTTTAAATTGAATATTCATTTCGCAAAGAATGCCGAATGGGATATATAGATTTTTGAAAGGGCTATTAATGTTCAATCTTGTTTTATCAAGTTCAGATAATTTGTCTTTAACCTGTAACATTTACATGATAATGTGACGCTATCGGAAACATAATGTAATTAATATGGAATTTATAGTTTATTCAATAAATTTAACGTAATTGCTAGGGAATATTCCTTTCCGACCGTTTAATGAACCATCCCACCTTTCATATATCAAAATTCTCTTTATTACCAGTCGCCATCTTTTTTCGTTACTTCAATAACATCATTCTTTTTAAAAGACAAGTCTCCATCTTCCACTCCATTGAAATCATAAAGAGCAATAACTTTCGGGTATGTTTTTACAGGAATAGGTGGTTTTCTCGCTATGGGCTTTGAACTATTTGATGCCAAAGAATCGAGCGATTCTTGGCTTTTTCTTTTTGGAAATTCATTTAGACTTCCAGAGTTGGACAATTTAGTTCTACCCAGAGAATCCTCAATTGATTGTATTGAACTTTGAGAATCAGATTTTTGCATCATTATGACGTTTTCTGGTTTATTTAGAAATGTCCTGTCAAATGAAAGCGCTGAATTCCAGTCAAGCTTTTTGTCAAGATTTTCTAATTTCTCCAACGATGCCTTGTAATATTTCCGCATTGAAGTCAAGTAAACCGCTAACTCATGTATATTTGGTGTCGCTTACCAACTAATCCTTGATGAAGCTCATGATATGCTTTCTCTTGAAACAAAGTTTCCATTAATTGCCTGTACAAAGCACAAGAGCTTTCAAATTTTTCCTGTCTTTCATCAAATTTGGTTTTACCTGTTGTAATTCCACTGAGTTTCTGTAGTGGGCAACTTTGTCAGGTATAGCTTTGGTATTATGTTCTAAGCGGTATTTCTTGCTATCCAGTTCTAATCTTCGCGACTTTATCTTTTCATATATTTGTTCAGCATCCCTGCACATCTTAATGACATCTTTAATTGTCCTTGAATATTTTTCTTCTAGTTCCATTTCAAATACTACCCTGAAATCATCAATTGTCTTTATAACGGTAGCACTTTCTTGAATAAACGAAACACATGATGGGTTTAGATCTTTACCCCCTGGCTGCTTTAATGAACATAATAAATTCCAACTGTTTGAAATTGAAGCTAATGAATTTGAAGAAGAACTGGATGCCACGGATTTAACAACTTGTAAAGGCTTTGTTCCAGCCAAGTCTTGGTATATAGAAAGAAGTTTTTCAGTAATTAGATGGTATTCTTCAATGTCAGGTGGAATATCAGTGTATTTTTCTGATTTTCCCAGCGCCTCCCTTGTTGTTTGCTTAAAGCGTGTCCACGCCATATATGTGAGACGGAAATTTCAGGTTTATTGCATTTCTATGACTTAAGCTTTATTGATATAAACAAACATTTGTGACCTTCTATTTTTGGGCGTTGGCATATTTGTCAATGTTTCGGCTATTAAAACCGACGAGTATATCTAGTTCCTTTAAGATCATACTCTCAAAGTCCCATTCCTTTACAGGCGGTATATTACAACAAAATATTCTCTCGAGAAGCTTCGCTGGTAAAATAGAAACACAGCCTAATATCGCGAATTTAGTTGAATCATTGAACAGCAAAGATGGGAAAATTACCTAGTAATTAATATAAATAGAGAAAATTGTCCAAAGGAACGATATAGTGTTAATACACCTAGATTAATATTTGAAAACGTTTGGAAGAATATGTCACAAAAACAAGAAAACGGGGATGTGGACATGAGCATGCCCAGTGAGATTGTCTGGCTGATGGGTAATCTGCATTCATATCATCAAGTGAAAGGTTCACCAGCTAGTGGGAAAGGAACACATTCAGATTCCATTATGAGAGCTAGAGGGATCCACAATCAACCAATTATTATAAGCGAGTTATTAATGGCCAAATACAAAGATAAAATTGATAAAGGAGAGCTAATTTGTNTCACGGGGCGTCCCCCGGCGATAACTTATCTCAGTCTTTAATATGCGTCAATAGATTATGAGGCTTGGTAAGATAAAGAGAACACTAGGATACGAAAAGTACTGGGATACATTTTTTATTTATTTAAGTTAAGATAAATATTTATTTTTGTGACAAATGTGAGTGTATGTTTCATTTTGATATAGATATGTGAGTGTATGTTTAAGAAAAATAATAAAATTATATTTAGATTATAAGATATTTTTAGAAAATAGAAAAACCTATATAAATAGCTTATGTGGCTGTGCGTACGGACGTACGCTCTCTCACCCCACCCCAAACTGATGGCTTGGTAAGGCCTCAGTGGCTAAGCCACTTCGGAATTTTATTTCTTTGTTTCTGGAGAGGGCGTTGGTCTTTTAAAGTCTTTAACTTATAACCACGTGTTCAGTATGCGGTATTTTATTTTAAAGCTTAATGTCTTTGAAATTTCAGGAGGGCTTGGATGTGATTTTGACGAATGGTTTCCCCTTCCGTTAAATAAAAAATATTTTTGATGTTTAAACAAATGGTATTATGGTAGGTTCCTTTCATCCTCATACAGTCATACTAGCTTCCTTCAACCCTCTGATACGCATTTATTCGATGATGAATTGGATAATGATTCCTTCTTTGATGCACCNTTAAGTCTTCCGCGGCCATTTCCAATACTGAGAATGTTGAAAATACCATTGTTTTCGCGGATGAAGATGCTCGGGCCTTGCTGGATGCTGTTTGCTCTTCAAACATTCCTACGCTTGAATTCTGTCCCCGTGATGTATTTATTGAATATCTCCTTAGAGTTTTATTTGGTTGGTTCATTCTATAGACTATAAATAGTATCATTCTTTCTATAAATAGTATCAGAATAGAGATCTGTCAGTTTTAAGAGGTCCTTTGAGAATTATGACTCCTCTCTACGATAATTAATCTGAGAAGTGGGATGAGAATCCCTGGTACAACATGAAGGTCCATGAAAGTTCGCCTTCTTCTTTATTCCCACTTGTTCAGCAAAAACAATGATAATTTTTTGACAAGAATGCTGTATATCGCATATCTCTCTTAAAACGCTACTTCTCTTTGTGTTTATACCATTCTTCTTCAAGACTGCATGAAAATTCAATGAAGATAATTCTCGAATATCATCGGTTATATCATTGAGGGATTTA
>KE561154.1:99983-139584 GCA_000442015.1 Rozella allomycis CSF55 | reverse complement strand
AATAATTGCAGGAATAAAAGATATTTTGAGTACAACTAGTCGCTGATAAGCATAAAGTAGTAATTAAGAGTATACGTAGAAGGACCATCAAGTGTGAAATCGACCTTAGTCGAAACAACAGCAAAATTGATTGTATAAAGGTCACAGGGTCTCTTTTTTGAAGGATTGTATTGTTCCCCGAAGGAATAATAGGTTGAACGTTTAAAAGAACAAGATCATTTAATGTCATTTTTTCTGTAAAAATAGGTGATTATCACCATTTTAAGTGCTGATGAGCATGCGAAAGCTAGCAATGGCCTAATGGGAATATAAATTAGTCTAAGGGACAATGAAAGATTTAATAAAATCTATATTTCCATTAAGCCATTACTAGCTTTCCCAGGCAATTGAAATCCATTGATCATTTTCTTTTTGAGGCACTCACAATGGTATTAGAGATTTCTTGCTTTTTTAAGTCATCAGCACTTAAGATTGTGGTAATCAACCTATTTTTACCAGAAAAATATTTTTTGGAAAAAATGACATTAAATATCTTAAAATCTCCCTGCCCAGTTAGCAAGACTTGTCAAAGAATCATTTATGCGGACACTTAAGTATTCAATCGCACAGTGAGCAATAGTTAAAAGTACTTTCTGGGTTCAACGGCGACATATTCTAGAAGGTAGATGAAACCTAAATTTGGAAGAAAAGTGGCTAAGGTTTTGTCAAAATACAATGGACGAACTATTGAGCAAGAACATAAATGAACTCACAGAAGAAGAATGGAAACAAGTCCAGCAATTCAGAAATAAGAAAAAGCCATCTATTAGTTTTTCTAAAGCTACTTATGAACACTGTGTTAGACCTGATGGTCTAGCGTTGAACCTTGGCTATGTCTATTATTATGCACCTTCGTTGCACATCCCAACTTCATTTCCTACTTCAGTTGCGAGTGAATTCTTGTGTGAGAACCTCAGAAGAATCAAGAGTGTGTGGGTTTTGGAAAACGAAAAAGCCTGTCGAATTGTCATTGACGCAATCCTTACAACCTCGACTTTGGGGATTTTGTGAAGTCAGAAATGACTGGGAAGGGCCTGGATTCGGCTACACAGGCTGAAAACAAATCTGTTCATTCTATGGACTCGGTTCTTTTGGTTGTGGAAGCGAAAAGGGAATGGCCTGATAGTTCAATTCATCAAGTCCTTTGTGAAGCTGGATGTTTGCTCAAGAAACGGTTGGACGCTGGAAAGAATACTCCTGTATTTGCTGTTCTAACCAATGGAGATCTCTTTCGCTTCTTTGCTATTGATGTAGATGGGACTGTATATGCTTCTGCTCTCGTAGTCCTTAATGCTGGAGATGACGGCACTTACATCTCAAGCCCCGGTTTGTCTGAAATTCTTCGCTGGTTCAATTGGTTTATGACTGCTGTCAAATCTATCTCACCTGGAGCATGTAGCGAAAATTTGACTGTCGAAATGATTGAAGATTCTCTTACTCAACTCAGAAACTGTTTTGGTTCAAAGAATCGCAAGAAAATTAAGATTTAAGAGTAGTATTTCATAAAAAACATGTTCTTGAAATTTATATTGAGAAATTGATTTATGTTAGTTCATTTACACGAATTATAACAAAAACGATCATTTAGGACGAAAAGAGAATCTTCATTCATTTCGACAATCAAATTTTCGCTTGATTATAGGCCTATTTGCTATAGCGAGTGCTTATGAGTTGTCGTAAGAGCCAAAACTACTCTCTAAGCGTTTCGGATGTGGGTAAAATGGAATGTGCATTGTGCAAATATTAAATAAACAATATTCTCCTCGTAGTCTCGCCTTTGCGTCTATAAAAATCATCTTCTTTCAATAGGAATTCGAGTGAAGAGAGTACAAACCCTAACTATGGACAATGTGGTACAGTGGTAGGAACCGGGGACCTTATGTGCTAAATAGCGCGCGAACCCGGATATATGTAACTCTATTAATGTACGCGTCTACTAAGCGAAGCGTCAAGCGATTACAACCGCTAGAAACAAAATGCTTTTCGTAAAACGTAAATATGCATGATGCAGTAATCATACGAANCCGAAGGAATAATACTCGTGAAGTTGACTGAGGGGCCCACAGTTGTCCAATTTCACACGGCAACAGCTGCTCCATTTCCAATAAGTTCATCGAAAAGAACACGAAAAGAAGTAACAATAAAGANATTAATGTACGCGTCTACTAAGCGAAGCGTCAAGCGATTACAACCGCTAGAAACAAAATGCTTTTCGTAAAACGTAAATATGCATGATGCAGTAATCATACGAAGCACGATGTTTTGTGAAAAATAAGGGAGTTTCCGAGTTTGCCAAAACTCTCGATAAATTCCGAAAAATTAGTCCCTTTAAAGTACAATTTATCAAAAGTGTGATTGTCGCCTACGTGGAATTTTAGGGTTGATAGGGAGTTTTTAGGGTTGTTAGGAAGTGTTAGGGTAGGGTTAGGGTTGAGGGGGTTATTGAATTCAACGGTTTTTGATTGTTTTTTTTAAAATATATACAATTAAGTCAATAATCGTATTTATTAAGGATGAGGGATCCACATCGTCAAAGTCACCAAGGAGTCGAACCCTGCCTCACCCGAAAACCCCGGAAAGGGTTAGTTCGATTTTCGGAAATTTTCGGTGATTCAGGTAGGCATTCAAATGTATTGAAAAGAAAAGGAAGAAATGCTTCAAAGAAGAGGAAAGATGCTTTCTTTGTAATAAAAAATCGTTTACGGTTCAGTAATTTATTTTTTTTGTATAGACTAATATTAAAGATAATTGATATACATCAACACAAAAATCAGCGTCATTAATATNATTACCCTATAGCATCGATAGAAATGTTGATAGCCATTGAAAACGAGCAAGAACAAGGATTTGTTTAAATTCTATAAATTTATAAGAGAGGCCCAAGATGTAGATGATGATACATTGAAGAGTTTTATCAAAATGGTGGATTCAAAGCACATCAAGAGCGTATTAGGGACTTTTAAAAAACGAAATTCCTCACAATTAGATGGTGATAATGACTTGAATGACAAATGGCATTCAGTCAAAATCCTTCTCGAATTCAATGCCCCTATTTCGATGAAATCCTGTGGTAACTTACCAGTTCATAGTCCTATGGAATTGAATTTACCTGAAGATGAAATGAAATTGAAATTGACATCAACGATCNTGGATGGAGTCCTAACATTAAATCCAAATTTCGAAAAAATACAGATGGCCAAAAAAGAACTCGGCGAAGTGGAAAAATATCGTACGCAAATATATTTTTATTGATAAAGGTAAAAGTCAAAAAAACAGAGAGCGCTCAAAACAGAAACTGGAAAAAAGTTTCAAGAAACCGTCAGGACCATCGTATCTATCCAAAGACCCTTCGCGGCTTATTAGACAGATTCAAAAGCTTCAAGTATTAGGTATAAATACTATGTTATGCACAATTAGAATTCGAAGGTCGGCTTGATCCGAGTGGTAGAATGAAAAAGAAGACTTTAATGGATAAGTTTAATCAAGTGCGTGCTAGTCGTGCTGCATCGGGATTACCGCCAATTGAAATGCCTGAATTTGATTATGAAAGGTAGCTGTGTTTTAAATTTTTGACAGGTTAATGACGGAAATAAAGCGTGAAAACAAGGCCATCCAAAGAGGAGAGAAAGTCGATGATGGATTGGATGGTATGAATGTTATACTATGAAAACAATAGAATACCTTGACGATGAGTTACCGCCGCTTCCGCTTGGCATTCCTCCGCCACACGAGTTGATTTCGTATCTTGTAATGCAGAAATGTTTTCCAGGAGATAAAATGAAGATTGATAGTGATCATCCTGCACTTCATATGCCTGATTTTCTGGAACCGGGAGTCGCGACCCAAAGAGCACAAAATGCTACAATCGAAAGCGCTCCACAGCCCGTTCATAATAAAGAAATTCCATATGCAAAGGAGAACGATAATGAAGATGGGGAACCTGTTCAAACAAATGGGTTGCTTGGTATTGCAGACTATGGGTCAGACAGTGAAGCAGAAGTGCAAGAAGAAAAAACCGCAGTTGTTGATCCAGTTGTAAATACAGAAATTGAAAATGTACTTAAACCCAAGACAATTGATGAAATATTAGCATATGCGCCGAGTGTGATATCTGCGGAACCAGAGATGCGGGACTTGCAAGCTGATCTGGTAACGCTTGTTCCTGCGACTATATCCAAAAAGCGAAAACAAAATAAAAGCAGTCAGCAAGTCGACAAGGAGTACCGGGCATTCTTAGAGTCGCTATAGAGCACGATTACAAGAATCTAAAAACTGCGTAGTACATTTTCACTCATAAATTATTATATAAATTGTAATATCTATTCTATTGTAGTACATTTTAATGATAAACTATTTCGAGTGTGTCAACCCTGGTCGTTATCTTTTTTTATGAGTTCGTTTGAAACTTTAAAACGGGAGGGTGATTTCAAGAATCCGCCCGAGCAGACGAGTTATCCAAAGCTGCATAATCTTATACGGCCGCATCTTGATTCTTTCAACGCAATATTTGATGGAGGACTGTTGGAGGAAGCGATTAATGATTTGCCGGTGTACCACCTGTACGATGGCCACAACCGCCGTTTGAGTGTGTGGATAGAGGATGTGCAAGTTGGAAAATGCATGGTGCCTGAGCGCGACCGAGCATCGCTTGACAGGTAAAAATGTTGGAGTGTGTCGAGTAGAAATGTGTATCCGCGCGAGTGCCGTGAGCGTGGGATAACGTATCGAGGCAAGATTACCGCGACGATTGGATTTAAATTGGATGACCATGAGCCGAGATTTGAGAAAAAGTCGTTTGGACATTTGCCGTTGATGGTCAAGTCTGCGCAGTGTCATTTGCATAATGCGTCGCCTGAGATGCTTGTGAAGCACAAGGAGGAGGCTGAAGAGTTTGGGGGATATTTTATTATCCATGGGATTGAGAGGATTATAAGATTGTTGATTGTGCAGAGGAGGAATCATGTGTTGGCGCTGACTAGACCGTCGTTTGTGAAGAGAGGATCGTCTTATACGCAGTTTGGAACGACTATTAGATGTGCTAGGAAGGATCAAAGTACGCAGACTGTGACGTTGCATTATTTGACTGATGGAACTGTTACAGTTAGATTTTCAATGAGGAAGCAAGAGTATTTGATTCCATGGGTGTTGATAGCCAAAGTAAGATGAATTTTAGGGTTGAATAGGCGTTGATGCATGTGAATGATAAAGAGTTGTATGAATTGTTGGTACAGGGGGATGAGAAGAATACGTTTTTAAAGGAGCGAGTTGAGATATTGTTGATGTCGTTTAAAAAGTATAATTTGTATACGAAAGAGCAATGTTTAGCGTATTTGGGGAGTAAATTTAGGGTTGTGATGAATGTGAGTCATGAGATTAGTGATGAGCAAGTTGGGGAAGAGTTGTTGAGGGATATATTGTTTGTGCATTTGAATAAGAACCAAGACAAGTTGAATTTGCTTTGTTTTATGACTAAAAAGTTGTATTCATTGGTTGCAGGGGATATAACTGCAGATAATCCAGATTCTCCAATGAATCAAGAGATTTTGTTGTCTGGGTTTTTGTATTTGCAGTATTTTAAAGAAAAGATGAATGATTATTTGAGATCATTAAAGATGTATGTTGAGAATGAAGGAAAGAATAAAAAGATTGATTTTATTAATGATAATTATATTAAAGGGATATTAGCTAAACTGCCATCTGATATTGGAAGAAAGATGGAGTATTTTTTAGCAACAGGAAATTTGGTTACCGAGACAGGGATGGATCTTCAGCAAGTGTCAGGGTATACAATTGTAGCAGAAAAGTTGAATTTTTATAGATATTTATCACATTTTAGATGTGTGCATAGAGGATCATTTTTTGCTGAATTGAAAACAACAACAGTTAGAAAATTGTTGCCAGAAGCGTGGGGGTTTCTGTGTCCTGTTCATACGCCTGATGGATCGCCTTGTGGTCTATTGAATCATTTGAGTCATCAGTGTGAGATTGTTGTAGAAGAAGGAATTGATTTGTATCAAAAGAAGGATGAATTAATTTTAAAGTTGATTGAGATGGGAATGATTGTAACTGAAAAGAGACCGTTGGATTCATTGATAGTTTCATTAGATGGATGCATTATTGGATACATTTTAAATTCTATAATAAAAGATTTTGAAATTAAATTGAGAAGATTGAAAATAAAACAAGAGAAATTTAAAATGATAGAAACTGCGTTTATTCCCCAAACTAATGGAGGATTGTATCCTGGTCTATTTATATTTACTACCCCAGCTAGAATGATTAGACCAATTCAAAGTTTAAGATATGATTTACAAGTTGAAATGGTTGGATCATTAGAACAAGTTTACATGAACATTGCTTGTGTTGATAATGAAATAATAAATAATGTAACAACCCACAAGGAAATAAATCCAAATAATATTTTGTCTGTTATAGCGAATGTGACTCCATTTTCTGACTTTAATCAATCTCCACGTAACATGTATCAATGTCAGATGGGTAAACAAACTATGGGAACTCCTTCTTCCATTTACCATCACAGAACTGACAATAAACTCTACAGAATCATTTATTCTCAATCTCCAATCGTTCGTCCAAACAAAGCTCATCTGGATTATGGATTCGATCAATTTCCAAACGGTAACAATGCCATCGTTGCTGTTATTTCTTACACTGGCTACGACATGGAAGATGCCATGATTTTGAACAAGAATTCATTTGAAAGAGGCTTTGGTCATGGGTCTATTTATAAATCTGAATTTATTGACATTTCTGACAAGAGAATCAAAGGGGAACCAATCTGCCACTTTTTTGGTATTGATGAACAAGGCAAACAAGATCATCCTCATCTAGACAACGATGGTCTTCCCTATCTCGGTTCTAAAATTAAAAATGGCGATGTTTTCTATTCTTACATCAACACAATCACTGGCCAAGTTTCTTTTGAAAAATATAAAGGATTAGAAGATGCTATAATCGATAGAATCAGACTCGTTTCTGATGAAAATGATGGTCCCTTGCAAAAGATTAACATTACTTTAAGAATTGATAGAAATCCAGTCATTGGAGACAAATTCAGTTCTCGTCACGGGCAAAAAGGTGTTTGTTCGCAAAAATACAAAACTGTTGACATGCCATTCACTGAATCTGGTATGACACCTGATGTTATCATCAATCCTCACGCCTTTCCTTCTCGTATGACAATCGGTACAAATCTCTCTTTACTCTCATCCTAGGTATGTTTGTTGAATCAATGGCTGGTAAAAGTGGCGCCATGCATGGAATCTGCCAAGATGCAACCCCATTCAATTTCAATGAAAAATTCATGGCTGTTGATCACTTTGGTGAACAGTTGAAAAAAGCTGGCTACAATTATTATGGAAATGAGCCAATGTACTCTGGCATCTACGGCACTGAAATGAGAGCAGACATTTACATTGGGGTTGTCTACTACCAAAGATTAAGACACATGGTAATATTATCATTCTCTATTCATTCAAGGTTAACGACAAATTTCAAGTTAGAACAACTGGTCCTGTACATCAACTCACGCAGCAGCCCATCAAAGGAAGAAAGAGAGCTGGTGGTATCCGTTTCGGTGAAATGGAGCGCGATTCTCTATTGGCTCACGGTGTGTCGTTCCTCTTAAAAGATCGTTTAATGAACTGCTCAGACTTTACTCACTCTCTAGTCTGCAGATCATGTGGCAGCATCCTCTCAGTCATGAATGTTCCCGAATCAGCCGTCGACTATGCCGGAAAAGTCACCTGCAGGTTCTGCGACCACGATAAAGGCATCGATGTCATTGAATTGCCCTTTGTCTTTCGCTATCTCGCCGCTGAACTGTGTGCTATGAATATCAAACTCATTATCAACGCCGAATAAACTATTTTTCATCTTTTATTTATTAAATATTTTGTATTATTTTGTCTGGTTTAACCACAAGATTATTTTGCGGCGCTTGAAAAAATTCAAGTGTGCTGCGCCGTTTTACTAGCACAGGGATGATTATAAACCAGTTCTGCTACTGAGTTGGACTGAAGACACCAAATACCAAAACTTTATGACCTGTAATTTGTTTTTAAATTGTTTTATTCATTTTGATCCTTTATATATTGTGATGGTGATGATTTTTTCATGTTTCACGCTGCGCTGCTTTTAGCGTCCATTCATACACTAAAAACATTAATCCACTCGTGGGAATAGATCTCGCTATCGTTATTCCACATCCTCTGTACAATCCGCGTATCCCTTCTGATGCAAACAATTGTCTCGCTGTATGGTAGAATCCGTTTCCTTGCTGCGCTTGGATTCTCGATTTTATTACATCCGCTGGAAACATTATCACCGAATGACTGTTGACATCATTATCCATCACGATTCACGATTGAAACGTTTTGCAATCTGAAATCAAAAGTAGAATACTAGAATATAACAACTGCGAAATGAAAAAGGTTTCTGTGCCAAAAAAATTCTCAGAAAATTACATATTTTATGTTATTACAGTGTTTANAGAAGAGTGGAGACTCTAAAGGAAGCTCCTGGTAGTCCTGCTAAAAAGAAAGTCACAACCTCTTATTATTGCGAAGTCCATAAGAATAATCCAAGAGTGGAATCACCAAATCCAAAAAATAAATATATGACAATATAGCTTTTTAAAAGTTATTTATAAATATATAAATATTTTTTANGCCAGAAAGGTTTTCATCAAGAAACGCTGTGATAAGTGTGCACAACCTTACGAGAAGGGCCACAATGAAGTCTGTGAAAAAAGAAGGAAGAATAAAGAATCACCGTCTAACGTTCATAACAGGAGAATAGATCTCCGCGAAGAATTCCCTGAAGAACTCTTGGAAGAAGATGAGATTATCGTACCAGGAAAAATCCAATTCAACATGGTTAAAAACTTGAACCATGTCAAATTTTTGTACACAGCCATATCAGTAAATGGGGTAATGCCCGTGCGGGAATAGATTGAATGAGTACACATTCCTTCATTTCTCCAGCCATGGTTANATCAACTACTACGCCAAGAAGAAGAATAACTGAAGAGATAACTATTTGCCTTGGAGACAATAAATCAAGCATCGCTTTGAGGTCTTTGACATGGGCGACGATAATGGCATTCCCATTAGTATCATTTNAAGTAGAAGAGTTGAGACTCAGAAGGAAAATTCCGGTAGCCCTGCTAAAACGAAAGTCACAACCACTTATTATTGTGAATGCCATAAGAACAATTCAAGGATTAGGCACAACACTGAAGACTTTAGAGCTCGCAAGAGCGGAACAGGAGATAACTCAGGAAAATCGGAGGAGAAGAAAAAGGCCAGAAAGGATTTTGTCAAGAAGCTATGTGACAAATGTTCACAACCCTTCGAGACGGGCACAATGAGCGCTTATGTTTACAACAGGAGAATGTGAAGAATTTCCTGAAGAACTCTTGGAAGAAGACGAGAGTATCGTTCCAGGAACAATTCAATTTAATATGGTTAAGAATTTAAACCCCGTCAAATTTCTACACCGCCGTGGCAGTGAATTGGGTCAATGCTCGTGCAGGAATTGACTCCATGCGTACACATCCGTTCATCTCTCAGGCCATGATACANAATGAAGTTGTACTGCTTTCCATTCCATGTAAATGTTGTTTTGACTTGATAATTTCATCTTCGTCCAAGCGTTCTTCAGGGATTTCGTGACAGAGATCTATTCTCCTGTTATGAACGTTAGACGGTGATTCTTTATTCTTCCTTCTTTTTTCACAGACTTCATTGTGGCCCTTCTCGTAAGGTTGTGCACACTTATCACAGAGTTTCTTGATGAAAACTTTTCTCGCCTCTTTCTTTTCCTCCGACTGCCCCGAGTTATTTCCTGTTCTGCCCTGGCGAGCTCTACAGTCCTCGGTGNTACGATAATCTCGTCTTCTTCCAAGAGTTCTTCAGGGAATTCTTCACGGATATCTATTCTCCTGTTATGAACGTTAGATGATGCTTCCTTGTTCNTAAGGTTGTGCACACTTATCACAGCGTTTCTTGATGAAAACCTTTCTGGCTTCTTTCTTCTTCTCCGATTGTCCCGAGTTGTTTCCTGTTCTGCTCTGGCAAGCTCTATAGTCCTCGGTGTTTTGTCTCACTCTTGGGTTATTCTTATGGAATTCACAATAATAAGAGGTTGTAACTTTCTTTTTAGCAGGACTACCGGGAGTTTCCTTTAGAGTTTCAACTCTGTCTTTTTGACGGAGATCTGCTGGCGTATGCAACCCAGGCCGTCAAGTCAAGATGGTAGGAAATTCGCTCGCCGGTTTGTTGTTTAGTACTCGCTTTACAGAATCCGGAAGCTGAGTTCTTTCAAGAGATTAAGCTGCGAATNTAAGGTTGTGCACACTTATCGCAGAGTTTCTTGATGAAGACCTTTCTTGCTTCTTTTTTCTCCTCCTTTTTTCCTGAGTTGTCTCCTGTTCCGCTCTTGCGAGCTCTACAGTCCTCAGTACTTCACTGCCTGCATGAGACTCAAGATGGTAGGAAATTCACTCACCGGTTTGTTACTAAGCACTCGTTTCACCAAATCTGGCAGCTTAGAAAAGAGCAATTCCTTGATAAGATTGTGTTCCGGATTAGGGACTGTATAAACAATGTTGTTTTCTGCCAAAAGGTCTTGAAATCTCCCGATACATTCAGGAACTGTTTCTCCATGGCAGTAATAAATCTTGAATATCTTGGAGTATATCTCTGATCTCCAATAAGGCGAAAGGAATTTTTTCAATAAGTCATTCATTAAGATTTCCCATCTGCACAGAGGGTTCAAATCGTTGTGTCTAGTCAACCACTGTGCTACAGACTCGTTGTTGTGAGCGAACAGCCTTAGACGATGCTTTGTCTGTTCCGTGGTTAAGTTATTGTCCTTGTAGATTCGNTGGAACCTTCTAGATTGTTTCCTGATGATAAGAAACGTCCTGATTTTACACATGCTTGCTGGAATGGTGAATTTACTTCTTTTGATGATAAGTGTCTCCTTAGCAAAATTCCATGGCTTTTCAAGAGCCATGAATGAACCAACTAAGAAACNGGAACAGTAAAGGCAATATTATTCTCCGTCAAAAGGTCTTGATATCTTCCGATGAATTCCGGTACTGTTTCTCCATGGTAGTATTGAATCTTGAATATCTTGGAGTATTGTTCTGATTAGGNGTACTGCAGAAATTACTTTTTGATCTTTATGCTCGGAGGTCGGAACCTGAGCAATCACAGTTGGGGTAGGTGCTGGACCTTCATTATTTCCTGGTGCCGGATCATCATCTAATAACTCAAGATTTCTCGTACTTTAAGAGATCTACTCTTGTAGGGCGTTGATGTCTCTGTCCAAGGACTCTGACGGACGAACAGCTACTAGTGCTGCTAGCTTATGTTTTAACTTCCCCAGGNAGGCGGACATCTGACTCACTATTGTGACTATGGTAGATAATTATCCGTCACACAAATGCTTTGACGTTACCATCAAAAAACTGGTTGACATTGTAAACAATTGAGGACAAAAGGTTTTTCCTCATGACCAAATCCGGAAGCGCCGACATCTCACTCTTATCCAACCCGAAAACAGTTAGCTTAAGCTAATGTGGACNACGTGGGCAACTGGAACTGCTATCTTTTCTGTAAGAAAATTTATAACACCAATATCAAAGCGTTTTTGTGACGAGTTAAACATTCAACCTATAGCAAACACATTAAATGTGATTAATNTCAATTACCTTTGAGGTGTCAATCTCGGGAGTGATATCCCCGACGTCCTCGTCGTAATCGACCTCATCGAAGGAGTAAGTTTCCATCGCGTCGTCCGCGATGGGTTTGGTNTTGTAGATTCTCTCGAACCTTTGTAGATATTCCTCAATATTATTGAGATCAGAAGATTTCAAGTCCATCGTCGGGTACAGTTTATGTACTGCTGAAATAACTTTTTGGTCTTTATGCTCGGAGGTCGGGTCCTGAGCAATCACAGTGGGNCAAGTCCATTTTCGGATACAGTTTATGTACTGCTGAAATAACTTTTTGGTTTTTCTGCTCGGAGGTCGGAACCTGAGCAATTACTGTGGGGGTAGGTACTGGACCTTCGTTATTTCCTGATGCCGGAGCATCATCTAATAACTCAAGACGTCTCGTGCNGGAATGATAACGAAATACTTTCCTGTGCTTGTTTTCGGCAAATCGGCATCGTGAATTCTGCTGTTCGTTTTCTGATTCCATTCTTTCAATTTCAGCCATTCATCTTTGTCAAACAGGTCAGGCAAACGAACTGAAAAGATAGGTTGTGGTTTAGAAACTTNGGGGTGATATCCCCGACGTCCTCATCATAATCGACTTCATCAAGGGAGTCAGTTTCCATCCGTCGTCCGCGATGAGTCTAGTGGTTGCTTTGTCCGNGCCGGCGCATCATCTAATAACTCAAGACTTCTCGTACTTTGAGAAATCTCCTCTTGTAGGGCGTTTATGTCTCTGTCTAAGGACTCTGACGGACCCTCGGCCAAGCTAACAGCTACAAGTGCTGCCAGCTTAGTTTTTAACTTCCCCAATGAAGCCCGGAGGCTCTCAATTAATTTTGAGGTGTCAATCTCGGGGGTGATATCCCCGACGTCCTCATCATAATCGACTTCATCAAGGGAGTCGGTTTCCATCGCTTCGTCCGCAATGGGTCTAGTGTTTTCTTTGTCCGCTACAGTAGTTGGTACTTGTTGTACCGGAACCTCAAGTGAAAAGCTATTGTTAGACAGGTTGTCCTCCATGGTTTGTTTAATTCNAGTCCATGGCCCGACGTTAAACTCGTTCAACTTTGCGATTGCCTCTGCTGGATCGATTTCGGTGGTTCCATCGGGTTGAAAGAGAACGAGCTCGTTGGCNGCTAAAGCACGCACATTATTGACAAAATGATATCCTAATAGTGATAAACAGCTAATCGTGATTTCTATTTATTAAATCTAATTAACTTAATGCACTCTGCAGATTCCATTAATCTGGAGAGGGATACATTACTGGTATTTAGCATGTTTCTAACTATTACACCGGCGTTGTGTTCCTTGGAAATATGGTGACCGTGTATTTGCATGNATGATCAATACGTGCCATCACAAGATCAATTTATGTTAGAAGACAATGAATGAACAGATGCCATTGCCCATTCTTAAACAAATAGATCATTTTAATTATTCATTTAAATATAAATTATTGACTATCTTGCNTTTAGTTTTGCACTGTAAATCATGAACACCACTCTATGTTATTGAATTTTACTTCTTACTTGGGTTTCCTCATTCGATTCTTTTATCAAGCGAGACATGATTATTTGGCGAGACGATGCATCATCCATCGGGCCGTGGTTTTGGGCTCTAAATTTCTCATTAGCCAGCTTCATATCAAGATTGATTTTACGTGGCCTTTTTGTTCGTGATATTTTTTTGTCAAAGGAGTGCTGGCTTATTGGGAGACGCCCAGGTTTGAAAAGGTCCAGCGTCCTTTGAGACTACTTTAGCATCATAGTTTTCATCTAGTCAAAACGCTGCTGATGTTAGAACAGTCGTTGATAAAGACGTTTTTGATTCTAGGTCAATTCTATTATCTATCTCAGCAGCTTCCCTAGAATCAAAAACGTCTTTATCAACGACTGTTCTAACATCAGCAATAGCATCCTCCGTAGCCCCAATTGACTCGGAAGTCTGATTTGCAATCTTCCGTGAACTCTTACGGACTCTATTTTTGAGGTAGGCCTGAAAGAGTTTTTGTTAGCACTTAGCAAGTTACCTTTAATTTTTTATCTAGCTCACGAAATTCTTGGCTATGCTATTTCAAATCGCAGTACGCAAAGCGAAGTGCTTCGTCTCGTTTGTAAAAGGTAAACCGTTACACCTTTTATACGACTGAATAAGTAATGTTTTTCNTAAACGACTGAATAGGTAATATTTTTCTACATTGCGCGAATTTATCTGCGATAGCTTTATTCAAACCAGGGTGGCGACTTTTTTTCGATATTTCTAATCAAATTCAGTGCAAATTTCCTAGTTTAGGTAAAATCGAAAAAATCGATTTCAACTAAGAGTACTGCATTAGATTCTCCATGACTTCATATGAAGTTTTATGAAGTGCCTTATCCCGACCGTAGTTTTGGGGACATGAGCAATTGAGGGGGAATTATGCCGGAATGTTGTGGGTGAGATCAAAAAGGATGAAAATATGCATCGGCCGTGATCTGCAAAAGTTCTTTGGCGAATTTGTTGGACCGAAGTAATGGTAGGCGGTTTGATGGCATTGTATGATGGAAAACATTAGGATTTTCCCTTAAATGTTTGTTAGTGTTGCCACGTCTGGTATATTTTCTGCGACTTAGCTGATATATACTGAAAAAAAAAAGACTAGTATTTTATTGAAGTTCATCTCTGCTTTCAATAAATTTATGCAACATGTTTTCAATAGTTTGAGGAAATGAACAATTCTTCAACACCAGTCTCTTCAAGTTTCTTAACTCACCGAGTTTTGAAACCAAAAGTAATCCAGAGTTTACAGTGAATTCAATGTTTTGTAATTCTAGATATCTCAAATTTACGCTTCTATGAAGCACACTGGCGACTATAGTAGGTACTCTACTACTGCCATATTTAATGACCAATGTTTCCAAGTTCACAGTCGAATTCAACAAATGTTCCATATATGATTCATCATATTCAGGGCCCAGAAAATAAAGTTCCACGATGTTAACCCTGAGCAAATACTTTAAAATGTCAACTTTCATAGTCACATTTGCTATCAGTGCAATTCCATGTACAAGATTCTTAAAATTTGGACTTAAAGATAATTGATTTTTTAGATAATCTGCACTATTCTCGCTTTCTAACACAATAATACATTGTTTATTGGACATAGGCAAGTAGCGGATTAACGAAGAATAGATGAAAATCTTTCCGCAGTGATTCGTGGAAATTACGCTAGCTGCTTGCATGTTATTTATCCAATGGTCAAACTCATAATAAGTACATTCTTCGGCAATTCTTTTCACAATAGAAAAAGGTGTTCCATTTTGAATGGTTTCATTTCTTTCCCAAAGATAATAGAATGACCATAATGACTTTTCCATGAATGAGCTATTTTCTTTAAATGAAAGGTTGAATGGCTCAACTATGGTATAGATAACATCAAACTTTTTTTTCCAAAGATTTGGTGTAATTTTTTGTTTTAATACGGTTTCCAAATAAAACAACGCGGGGATATTCGTTTCTTTAGCTATTTCTGCAAGAAAAGGTGGAGGCAACTGACACATGTTACTAATACCTCTATTAGAATATGAGTTGGCGCTTACAATAAATGTTTTTGGCTATAAATTTGACACATTGTTGTTTTAGTACATGCATTCCCAAATAATCCGATGCCAACAAAATGCCAACAACGGTCTCAGTATTTTTTATAATATAAGTCTCCTTCCTTGCAGTTTTACTCATATATGTTAATATTTGCTTGCCTATTTCTTCCGTGATGGCGGGAAAACAAATAACTTGTCCCTTTTCTATAAAATCGCCTAGTAATTCTTACATTAATGGTATTACGAGATGAAATTAGCATGTGTGATATTGTCGATGACATTTCTTCCCAGACTTTTGGAATCCTTCTCTGCAATGATTCTCCAAACGCAATCATAATCTTGGTTTCGCCGAACTTTAAATATTACTGTTTCCGAGGAAAAATCAAGACAATCAATCAAATCTTTCACGATTTCAATATCTTTTTTATTTGCGTCATTTTCACGAGACTTTTCATTAATTGGCGGTAAATGAACAAATCTCGGTTTTGGAATTCCAAAATTAGTTCCCGGTCTTTTAAATTTTTGTACAACTATAGGAGTGTTCTTTCTCATCATGTTGTCATATATTGGTATCCATGTTTCATAAATGTTTTCTCTTTCCAAACTTTCACGAAAATTCACAAATAGGACCAAAATGGAAACATCTGAAGTCGAGCAGCTAAAGCTTGCAAAACAAAATTTTTTAGGTAAGGAAAAGTTTTCAAGTGAAAATAAGAATGTTTTCAAGTGGATGAAAAACAAATATCACATATATTTGAGAACTTGAATAACTTGAGAGGAATAAACTTTTACACCTATATATCACACCTAAACTTAAACAAAGAAGAAGTATTGAGTGTTTTATATCGTTAGAAAGGTTTATAAGTGGCTTGTTGCAATACAAAAGTTCCTTTTTGGGGATGGCATTTGCAATTCTCCAGATGAAGCCAACGATTCTCGAAACCAAGATAAAGACATGGATTATGACATTATTATTGAAGTACCTTCTGCAGACTCGCCTACTCCACCTGTGCCTCCCGCAGAAGTGAGTTTATCAGTATTAATAAAAAATATCTCCGAAATAGGATACATCTTTGCTACTACGGGATATTCAAAGTGTTATATCAAATACTGGAGGGATAAGTGATTTGAAACACTTGGGAAAAGTGCAAAGAATGTTTGCAAAGTACGCAACTACAGATGGCAATGTTGGCCTTTTGCTCGGACTTTTACTAAATACAAAAAGAAAAACCATTTTAAACGAGTAATGAATTTATTTTGGTGCTGTCTAGAGTCTTAAATGAAAAGAACATTCCTTTCATGTTAAACTCATTATTTAAAAAGTCCATGACAGATTCCAATTACGGTATAATGTCAAAAATTTTGGATGTTTGGGATCAGTTTCCAGTTACAACAGAGCATTTACTGCAGTTCCAGATGGGAAAATTGGTCTCTCGGGCTAGCAAAGTACCTGACCCTGGTATGTACATTATGTCGTATGGAAAAGAAATTTGTAAGAAAGCGGAAGGCTTAAAAGAGAAATGGAAAAAGACCCTAAATATTGGTGTCAAACCAAACCAATCGGGATCACTTGGTAAAGAGACTAGCTCTTCAATTCTATCTCCGGATAGCATGAGCTCCTCGCAAAGTCACACACCTACCATCCCAGACAAATCCCAGGAGATTAAAATCTCTCAAAGTATAATCATTGATTATTTTTTAAAAGAAAAACAAGTTAAAGTTAAAACTTTGGAAATCGATTCAAAGTCCTTTACTCTTTTTAAAAATAAACCTACATCTACTAATATACATAATATAATACCACTTTCTCAAAAGAAAAGCCCGGTATTATCTAATGGCGATTCATTATCTAAGCCGTAAAGATCACACTAATATTTGGATTAATAGTTCCTCCAGTGGTGCCAAAAGTGATAATGTCGAAGAAAATGAAGTAAAATCACCTCAATACAGGAAGATTAATTTGGCCGAAAAGCTATCTGCTATGAACTCTTCGGAGCCGTTAAAGGAAACAGAAACTTGTTCTGAACGAAAGCGGAAACGCAAATCTGTCACTTTTGCTGAAAATTTAGTTGAATATCGATATTTTGAAATAGATGAAGTAAGTTTTCATTCTGAAATTTACTAATAGAATGAAAGAATACATCGCCAGCCGAACTATGATTATCGTTCACTCGATAGATTAGAAGGAAAATTTGTTAAGAAAAATTCACAGGGACTCGAACCAATTCTAGACTGGATCTCTCCACCGAGTAATATATATTCCTTGTTGTCAAAAGAGCTGGTGTTAAACACTGGTTACATCAATATATCAGGGTCTAAAAGCAATCAGAAAAAAATACAAGAAGATCGAGAAAATAAAGTGTTATCTGTGTCCTATGTAAAGGAAGACCTTATTCCTGATTCCCCACAAGAGTTTGAAATAAAACACGGTATACCCTCAAGGTCCTCTATAATGATACCTCTGAAAAGATACATTAGCAATAACATCACAGTAATCTTTAGCTTGTAAATTTATTAGATAGCACGTGGCTCCAATCTACCGACGAGGAGTTTGGCTCCTAATGAGAAAATTAACTCATCGATACTTTCATCGCTACTAAAAAATCAAAGCTTAATAAGTTCAATGTTAAATGGAAAGCATAGTACATGATATATCTACAGAGTATAAATTTCATTGTATATTATTTCATCGCCGATTTAAATAATGTTTCGAATTGTTGTAAGGATAGCACTTCACATTATTACGCAGATAATAATCAATTATGCATCACGAGTCACAATAGCGCTTACACATTATTATAATCCCTAAAATATAGTAATCAAGTTATCATTCCGCGTGATGCTTGGCTGCAATATTATATCATGAACAGTGAACACCCATTACCCATATAATTAATAACTGAGTAATCATTCCGTATGATACTGGGCTGCACTATTCTGTAGACAGCATCCCGATTACCTATAAATTCCAAGATCTGAGACAATCCGTTCTCATTCGACTTCTGTTTTAACTATACTATAAGCGTATGGAGCGACTGTTACGGTCATCGAACATGTCGAAATTTCATTTTTGATAATTTACATATTGGNATCAACTACTACGCCAAGAAGAAGAATAACTGAAGAGATAACTATTTGCCATGGAGACAATAAATCAAGCATCGCTTTGAGGTCCTTGACATGGGCGAAGATAATGGCATTGCCATTAGTATCATCCTAGGACTGGATACAATGTCTAAGCCTGGAATGGTCATTGAAGGACTCAGAGTCCATTTCCTAAATGAAAAGCAGGAGCCCGAGGTAGCCAAGGAAAAGATAAGAGAAGGGATACAATGGTCCTAAACCAAACCTTCAAGAAACAATCCAATCCTAAGATGAGAATAAATCAAATTCAACCTACTTCGATTTTCTTACTGAGGCATATGCAGAACATTTAAAGATAGATCACTTAGAACCCCTTTTAAAGATCAATCTTGGAAAACATANGCCATTTTCCAAATTTTTCGCGGCTTTGTTAAAAACAGCATCCCACCAAGGAAAGAAATTTTCTTTTGATGCTCCAATCTCAATTAAACATTTTTGCACAAATTACTCCTAGAGTATTATCTTTTAGTTTGTTCTTTAGTGGGGCGATAATCCCGTCGCTATTTTTTCCTAGTCCTGCTCCACTAGTTTTACAAAAGTAACATTATTACGGGATCCAGCCCTGTTTAAGCATCAATTTTTCTGCTATTGAGGACATTTTAGTTGTCGGTGGCTTGCGTATTTTTGAGTATTTTGAACAAACCCGCAAAAATATCTTTATCATTTTCTGGTCGATATATCAAAGTCTTATTGATTTATTTCATATCTTTGTTCTCATTTTCCAATTCCCATTATCCATGGATCATTGGATTGTTCAATGTTTCAGTAATCCCAGTGTAGGTATATTGTATGTTAAGAATAACTATAAAAATGAACGTAATCACTAATCGTGCACTTGATTTTAGATTTCTTTTGTGAATCCCCAGTTGAACAATCTTGAATATTTTCATGACCAGAAATTGTAAAAAGTTGAAAACACAATCATTATTTTAACCTATTTCTTTTGAAAATGCAGATGTTTTGAAGAATTTTGCAGATCTCACAATAAATAATTAATCAGAATCTTTAATTGCAAGATTAGTGGTAAATTGAATAGTAAAATTTACATACAAAAAGTTATACTTTATGAGTTTTTAGAAAGCACTTGATAGCTTCCTGCATATGATCTCTTTTGATATAATCAAAAATAACCCCAGGTTTCACCATTATCCGTTCCCGTTCATGACTTTCGCTCCAGTTCTGGTCAATCTTGTCAACTTGCATTGCATACCATGTAATTTCAGACGACTTTACGGTAGTAGCCGACAGCTTGAGCGTAATTTCCCCGTGTATGCCAGCTTCTTCAAAGGCTTCCCTGAGGGCGCATTCCTGGTCGGTTTCGCCGTGTTCTATGCCGCCCTTTGGCAAAATATATTCGCAGGGGTGCTTTCGAGAAGTGACGAGGATAAACTCTGATGTTTTGGGGTTGAATGGGACAACACCGACCACTTTTCTCATTTTCTTTTGATTCTGAAAAATACAAACAAAATTCAAAACTGAGCCTCTGGATCGGTTTTATATCATGGAAAAGCTTTTTGGCTTAATGGAGTAAAGTTTATTGAAGCCTGGCAAAGCAAAAATTGAGAACTAACTTTGTGTATACTACAACGGATATTATCAAAAAATATAATTTACATGAAATTTATTAATGGGTGTCATTCAGTTGATATTTTTCAATATTTTTATTGGCGTCTTTACCTAACAGCTGCGCCACCATACAATGAGTGACGATGCCGTATTACTGAACCAATTTGTTTACCAAGGCACCTCAACAGATTTACAATACGTATCCACATTGTTAAANCAATATGTATCCACATTATTAAAATTGCACTCTTCCAACCGACTTGACAATTTGAGATCAATTTTGAAAAAGTTCATCTCTCAAAAGGAATCAGAGATTGAAACTATATGTAATAAAAACTACCAAGTACAAGTCAAATATTTCTTCAAGATGTAGGAATTTGTGAGTTCCGTTGAGCATTTAAGTAGTGTGCGCACCGAGGCTAGAAAGGTTAAAGAGGATCATTCTGACTTGTTCAAGAAATGGAATGAAAATGCTGGCGAGATTTATGAAACGAAAAAAGAAATATATAGTAGCCAAAAAGTGCAAACTAATTTGAATGAAACTGTGGCAAATTTGAAGAATTGTTTAACTGCATTGAAGTGCATGCAAAAGGCGCAAATGGAGATGGGAAAAGGAAAGTTTTATCAAGCGTTGAAGACTATGGATGATTTACAAATGAATAAGTTAAAAGAGATTAGTAGCTTTAAAATTGCGCAGAAACTTGGTAAAAACGGATAATAGATTTGATGGATAGAGGCTGATATTCCTAGAATGCGGAATGAAATCAAGAAAATTGTCTTGGATCAAGTTAAAGATTGGATGACGAGGTAACATAACAAAGAAAATTTGAGAATAGTGTTCGAGAAAAGAGTAAAATAGTTGGAGAATTGGCCCTTGAATTGACAAAAGCAAGAAAAAATAAACTAGAGACTCTATCGCCGAGATTAAGAGGCAAATTATCACATGCAAAGAATGCAACATTAGAATTGATTGTTCATGAAGAGATTGATTGTATGTTATAAACAATTTGTGTAATGAAAGACAATTTGCTTGACAATTCACAAGTCTGTGTTTCATTCCAGCCTGTTTACCAATGCCTTCACATTTTTGATACCCTTGGAATCAAAAATGAATTTCAAAATCTTTTTGAAGAAAATCGAAGAGTAAAAAGCGAAAGATTTCTTTAAAAGATTCAAGCTAATTTGACATTGACTCAGAATGTGAAACTTGATGAAGATCTTGCTCATTTTGAATTCTTTTTGAGAGAAGTTGTTGGATTTTTCATTGTTGAATTTTACTTGTTGCATTCACCGCACGCTTTTAGATCAAAATTGAAAATTGAATCTTTGTGGGAAAATGCGATGAGCAAAATAAATTCAATTGTTTCTGAAAATTTTAGAGATTGCAAGAATCCACAAATCTTTCTTTCGTTGAAGAAAATGAACTACAATGTAATAAAGACAATGAGAGTATTAAATTTCATTAATAACGTTAAAGGGATATAATTTCAATACACAACCAATGGAAGATTTCCAATTGATTCTTTTTAATCGATATTTGGATACAATAAGGTCACAAATGAATGAACAGATACTTAAATCTATAGAGGGAGATGATTTTGAATTGTTTCATTGTCCTAATAAAGATACTTTTTCTATTTTAAAATCAGAATTGGAATTCATTCAAGAGCCAGGGTAAATTATCTGAAATTTACTAAATAGTGAATATCCATCTGATTTACCATTTACAAAAAGTGTTTATGATTTATTTCTTCGAATTAAAGAATTCATTTTTAATTTTTATTTATTTTTTGATGATAACGAATTTGAGTCTGGAGACATTGACGATATTGTTAAAAAGGTATTTAACAAGAGTTTAGTGAATGTAGCATGTAGATAATTTTCTTAATGGGATTATTGCAACGAAATATTTAGAAAAAGTTACGAGTGAAGATTTGAAGTTGATTTCTCAAGTTTGTTTAAATTTTGAAGCGTTTATTTATCTCTGCAGTGGAATCTCAAAGATTTTGCTAGAAAAAAGAAATTTTAAAGTTTCAAATATTGTTTTGACGGCAGAACAAACATTTAAAGATTCAAAGAAATCTGTTGAATTTAAACTATTTGAAATGGTTAACAATAAAATTGAAAGTTTAATTCAACAATCTGGTTATGAATNCTGGCTATGAATTTAATACAAACAAAATCAAAGGATCTCCAAGCTCTTACATTTCAAGTAATGAATTTTCAAATTCAATTAATTCAGATCTAATTAATTATCTTGAAGAAATTGATAAACTTTTAAAACTTCCACAAAAAGAAAAAGCTTTTATTTATTTTGAAGCTTTAACGCATCTCTCAAATTCTATTCTTGTAATTTCATTCATTCTTCTTTATAGAATATTCTCGTTGGTCCATCACCTCCCAAGCTAAGTTATCAATTCATTGAAAATTTAAACATTGATTTAACTTTACTGGAAAGCTTTATTAAAAAATTAAAAGACGCAAATCTTGATGATGTTTTCATTGAAATCAGACAAGTAACAAATTATGTTTCAAATCATTAAAGATTCTTCAATTAATCAGAAATAATAAATTTGATGACTATTTAGATTCAAATATTAGAAACAAAAGATTTTCAATGCTTAAAAGTAGCAATGTTATTTCTGTCATGGAAAAGTAATTCTCTTTCTTTCTCAATAAATAGGCTCAAAGATACAACACCTCTAAAGCAAGATTCTAAAGCACAAAAGAGGAATATTGAAAATTTCATCAAATCTATCAAAGATCAACACATTTAATAAACAGAATTGAATGAGGTTATTAAATGTTGTAATTTTATAATAATAACACTATGTATTGCCTTTTATTATTAATATAAATTTGGTGTTTATTCGTGAGATGGCTCTTGGGTTCTTGGATGCTTGTATTTGTCAAGATTGCTTAAAAGCTTTTGAATTTTCACTATACTCTCCTTCCTCATCGCTCGGTCAAGGTCTGAATTAAGCTGAAGTGAATCCAATTTCAAAATAATCCTCATCAGCTCCTCTTGTATCCTCAAAAATTCAAAATTCTTTTTATCTTCCGAAAGCTCCTCATTCTCACAGTATTTGGGATACTCAAGTACCGATTTTTCTAGCTCCTCCATTGGCTTCATTGCAATTCTGACCTCATTCTCTGGTACATTCTATCACTTTTTAATAGAAAATGTATGTTACTCCCACTAATAAAATTTTACAAGGCTCCTTTAATCCCAAAGAGGAAACCTTGGCCGTGTCATCTTTCAAAGCAAAACCATTGACGATTAATTTCTGGCCAGCCATAGGCACTCCTGTCCAATCTTCAATCCTCTTTTTGAGATCTAACACTGTTTCTTCACCAGCAACCTCGAAAATCCTTTTCTGCTTTTGAAATGTCACGGTAACGTTCATTTCGATTTTTGAAATTTCAGTTACAAAATACCTCTTATCCATTTTGATTAATGTGTTTTCGTGTAAATAACGAAAATTCAGATACTGTTATTGTGTGCTGGCGGACTTTTGAATGTCTGGGCAAAGCGATANCAATGTTTCCGATGACAGCTTGAAAAATGGGAAATTAATTGTTTCGCCGGCTGAAAGTAGTGAAGAGTCTTATCAGGTATCCAAATCAGCGATTTATGAAAGATTAATTTCGTGCTGGAAGATAATGAGCAGAAGAGCTCGCTGTACAATTCGATATTCAATTTCACCAATTCAATAATTGGGGCAGGTATAATGGGATTGCCTTACGCCTTGAATGAGGCGGGCTTTTTCTTTGGCATTATTTTATTGGTGGTGATAACATGGATCGTCGGTAAGATGTATTTTTGGCAATTAAAGACTGGTCTGTAATAAATTTAATAAAGTGCGGCAAATTGACATCTACAAATACTTATCAGGATTTAGTAAGAAGTGTTCTTGGCNTTGGCATTTAAAGACTGGTCTGTAATAAATTTAATAAAGTGCGGCAAATTAACATCAACAAATACTTACCAGGATTTAGTAAGAAGTGTTCTTGGTAAACCGGGTTATTGGATGATTACAATATTCCAGATTGTATTTGCTTTTGGTGGTATTTATTTGATACATTGATATATAGGCATGTGTGCATACTTGGTAATAGTCGCTGACACTCTGGGAAGTGTTATTGCGCATTACTCGAATGGTGTTTCGAGACTCACGATTTTAACAATTTGTACATTTCTTATTTGTTTGCCACTTAGTTCGGTCAAGTCAATGGTAAGAACACATTTCTTAACAAAAGAAGACTCATTTAGCAAAAACCTCATTTATTTCATTGGTGGCGATAGCCGCATTAGTTTTAACGACGATTATAGAAGTCAGGAAAAATAGTTTGCCTGCCTCTGACGATAAATTCGCATTTATCAAACCAAACTTTTTTCAGGTAAATCTGCAAAATATAATTCATTAGGCTATTGGCGTTATCAGCTTTGGTAAATTCTAGATCTTAATATGAATGTTTAGCATTTGTTTGTCATCATAATACGTTCATAATATATGGTTCATTAAGAACACCAACTTTGGATCGATTTGAAAAAGTTACTCACTATAGCACAGGATTTTCATTGTTAATGTCATTGCTAATGGCCATTCCGACTTATTTAGCCTTCACTGATAGCACAAAAGGTAAATTCACACTTTAAATTGCAATAGGGAACATCCTTAATAATTTTTCTTTTGATTTGTTGTCTATAAACATCGCACGATTACTATTTGCGTTTAACATACTTCTCACATTTCCCATGGAATGTTTGGTCGCAAGAGAAGTCATTGAAAACTTTCTTTTCAGCGATAGACCCTTTAATCGAATAAGACATTTGCTAATAACGTTTTTACTCGTTTTGACTTCCTTTCTAGTGTCGAAACTGACATGCGATCTTGGTATCGTGCTGGAATTAACAGTATGTTAGGTATTGGTAATATTAGCAGGGTGGATTTTCGGCGGTATTGTTAGCATTTATTCTACCTCCTTTATGTGTTATTAAACTGAAAAAAGATCGCGTCTTCTCATACAAAAATATCCTTCCATTAGCTGTTTTAGTGTTTGGAATTGTTACGATGATCTTGAGTACCACACTATCGATAATAACAGCATTACAACCAAAGAAGAACAGGCAGCAATGTTAAAAACACAATACATAAATAAATTAGATTTTGTCTGATGAAACAGTCCCGGGTTTGATATTGAACCTTCGCGCCCATTTCATAAATATTCAACAGTTTTTCTATGCATCATATTAACCACCCTGATGAGTTTTACTGATCAGTATGGGTCTTCTAGTGCAAGAATTCCAGCCTTTGAATGCGGACACAGATCAAGGATACATAATTTTATAGAATATAAACCTCGTGGGAAATCATTTCCAAATCGTCTATAAAATTTTGATTAGGTTTTTGATATACTTACTATCTTTCAGTTTCGTAGAAAATGAAAATAACCAAATCTCCATTTTTAATTTCCAAAATGAAGATACCAAGTATTGGTCTTGGGACTTGTAAAAATAACATTTTATACTATTAAAAGGGCAAATTAAAGGCAATGATGTACCTAACTGTATTAATTGGGCATTAGGAATTGGATATCGCCACTTCGATTGTGCAGCCGTTTATGAAAACGAAGAAGCCATTGGGTCCGCTCTATGTGATGCCATGAAAACATATAATTTATCAAGGGGGGATATATTCGTCACAAGTAAGCTCTGGAATACAGAGCATTCGGCAAACAGGGTCATTCCCGCATGTCAAAAGACTTTAAGGGTAGTTTTTCTTCTTTTAGTTAAACAGGACTTAAAATTGGATTACTTAGATTTGTATTTAATTCATTGGCCTGTAGCTTTTCAAAAAGTTGAGAAAAGTGCTGCATGGACCCCTCGTGATGATGATGATAATATCATTTATGAAGATGTTTCAATCAAAGAAACTTGGGAAGCAATGGAACAACTTGTGGATATGGGATTAGTTAAAAATATCGGAGTTAGCAATTTTACAATCGCCATGCTGGAAGATTTATTAAAATATGCTAAAGTCAAGCCATACACAAATCAAATTGAATCTCATCCGTATTTGCCTCAATGGGATATGCTAGATTTCTGCAACTCCCATGGCATTTTAGTAAAAATGATCTTTTGTTAACATTAAGATCACTTGTTATTCGCCATTTGGATCTGGAAGAGAACCAAGCCTTTTAAACGACAAAAATGTAAACATTATCGATATCTATTAAAAGATATTAAGAGCCGCTGATGCCGAGGGAATCTCGCCTTCCCAAGTTTTACTTTCTTGGGCAATTCAAAGGGGCACTATCGTCATACCAAAAACTATACATAAAGGAAGGCTTGAAGAAAACAGCAATGTTAAGAAATTGAGTGAAAGTTCGATGAATATAATTAATTCTATAAAAATTCGCCATCGTTTCATAAATCCTGAATGGGCAAAATTTGGTGATGAATAAATGCAAATTTATTTAAAAAGATCTTTTTTAATTTCTGTTTTTAGCCAACATAGATTTAGCTGCGGATTTTATTTTGGAATAGAAAGACTTTCTTTTTTGACGAAGACTTTTGGATGGCAGGTTTTGATTAAAGTCATGCTCAAGTTGAAAAGACATATCTTCAACTTCAGATACATCATCATAAGAGTCGTTGTTTATGGTTTCTTCATCGAATGACGTGGATTGACTATACTCAGTATTGACGTGCGTGTTCTCATTCTCGGATGTAAAAGTTTGTTTTCGCAGGATTGGTGATTGAAGTGGACTTCTGTATTTAATTTCTTCCTCTAAAAGATCGGCATTTAGGTCTGGGCCAAATATATCTTTAGGAAAACTTGTTCTCAAAGGACTGTGCACATGCCCTTCTTCATGATTTGGAACAGGCCCTAGATTTACTATTTTCATGTATTTATACCTGAAGGAGGCGGAACAATTGCCAGAGACCCCTTAATTTTTCTTCGCAATCTCAAGTTTAAAAGATTTTGTTCATTGTTATAAGCATCCCATCTTTCAACTGGTTGTATTATTCCAAAAGTTAAAGATGCTAACACTATGCTAGTAAAGATCAATTCCTTGAAAATCATTCAATCGTGGCTCAGATCAGTTAATACCCAAAAAGGAAATAGCTCGATGACATTTAAGTGCCATAATTTCAAAATTTATTTACGCGAAGCTTTCTTGTTTTTTAATAAATCTTTAATTTTCTTCACTTTTAACTTCAATTTCGAGTAGATTGTTGGCGTTCTATATTGTTCTGAGAAAAATTCTTCCCTTGATTCTGTCGGAGTTGAAGGTGAAGCAGGTGATATGTCGAAATCTTCATTATCAGAAAATGAGTCGTCAACAAGCGTTGTATCGTGCTCAGATTGTACTTTTTGATCCGAAGATTCCAAATGTGTTTGGCCACTCAATTGATTCCACTCTGTGAACTCTGACATAAAACTGCCGTATGGTGAATGCATGGGGCTTATAGCTTTAATGATCAAGGTGTCTTCACTCTTTCTATCGCAATCTCCACGACATTTACAATAATCAGAACCTATTTTTGCTATTATATTTTGCATACGTATACTTGGAGATCTTAGATCTTTTTGTCTAGAATCTGTGCGTCTGTGCAGGATCCTTGTAGATCCACAATTTATCGCACTTTTGATATCATTGTTATCGTTCTGGCCAACTACCGAATAAACAGCGACCAAGATTATAATGTGAACCGCCTGTTTAAAATTCATGCAAACGTGTTTGTGGCTGAGATTGTGCGGCCTTTTGCAAGGCCTGAAATTGCCAAATTAGGAAACACGCGATGCAGGTTTAACTCAGCATTTTCGAAATACCTTTAGCATATTTAAAAAAATTAACTTTATCATGAAACAATTACGGATGATTGTATTACTTCTTGAATCTATTTGTTGATATTTAAGAATGCGACTTTTCTGATTCAAGAGGAACCGACATAAAGAGATGTGGCTATAAAATTTACATTTTCAATCACATGTTCGCAGGAGTCGCATCTGATTTAATTAATTTAAGCTTCATCAGATTGAAGCCATTTAATGTTGATTTTGAAAGCTTAAGTTAATGGTTCAGAACATTGCGATTGGAATAGATCTTGGTACAACTTACTCATGCGTAGGTGTTTGGCAACATGATAGAGTGGAGATAATAGCAAATGACCAAGGAAACAGAACAACGCCATCATACGTCGGGTTCACAGAAAATGAACGGCTAATCGGAGATGCTGCGAAGAATCAGGTAGCTGTTAATCCTATGAACACTATTTTCGATGCGAAAAGGCTAATTGGTAGAAAATACAATGACGAGGAAGTACAATCTGACATGAAACACTGGTAAAATATATACATTTTATGTCAAAGGCCATTTAAAGTTGTGAACTCTGGAGGAAAGCCCCTAGTGCAAGTTCAGTTCAAGGGCGAGACAAAAACGTTTTCCCCCGAAGAAATATCGGCCATGATATTAACCAAGATGAAAGATACGGCTTCGGCATTTTTGGGTACAGATGTTAGGGACGCAGTTGTAACAGTTCCTGCGTACTTTAATGATTCTCAGAGACAAGCGACGAAAGATGCAGGTACTATAGCGGGACTGAACGTTTTGAGAATTATCAATGAGCCGACTGCAGCTGCTATTGCGTATGGTCTTGATAAGAAGTTGAAAGGAGAGAACCACATAATAATATTTGACCTCGGTGGAGGAACATTCGATGTTTCACTCTTGATGATTGAAGAAGGGATTTTTGAGGTCAAGGCGACTGCTGGTGACACACATTTGGGAGGAGAAGATTTTGATAATAGGCTCGTTACATATTTTGCACAAGAGTTCCTTAAGAAACACAAGAAGGATATTTCATCTAATCCTCGAGCATTGAGAAGATTGAGAACTGCATGTGAAAGAGCAAAGAGGACGCTTTCTTCAGCTACACAGACAACTATGGAGATTGATTCATTATATGAAGGGATCGATTTTTATACTTCAATCACTAGGGCTAAATTTGAGGAGCTTTGCGCTGATTTGTTTCGTCATACCATTGAACCATTGGAAAAGGTTTTGAGAGATTCTAAAGTTGATAAATATAAAATTGATGAGATTGTTTTAGTCGGAGGTTCAACAAGAATCCCTAAAATTCAGAAACTAGTGTCCGATTATTTTAATGGAAAGGAGCCTTGTAAATCTATTAACCCAGATGAAGCTGTAACTAATAATGTATATTTAAATTAGGTCGCATATGGTGCAGCAGTTCAAGCAGCAATTCTGGCAGGAGTTTCCTCGGAAAAGACACAGTCCTTGTTGTTACTTGACGTCACACCACTATCCTTAGGAATTGAAACTGCTGGTGGTATTTTTACTCCATTAATCAAAAGAAATACAACTGTTCCCACCAAAAAGAGTGAAATATTTTCAACTTACTCTGACAATCAGCCAGGCGTTTTGATTCAAGTTTATGAAGGAGAAAGAACAAGAACCCAAGATAACAATCTTTTAGGAAAATTTGAACTCTCTGGTATACCTCCGGCACCAAGAGGAATTCCTCAAATTGAAGTGTCTTTTGATGTCGATGCCAATGGTATTCTGAATGTTTCTGCGATGGACAAGACAACCGGAAAAACGAATAAAATAACAATTACCAATGATAAAGGACGTCTTTCTAAAGATGATATTGAAAGAATGGTTTCAGAAGCTGAAAAATTTAAGCAAGAAGATGAGGAGATTGCAGCGACCGTTCAAGCAAAGAATAGTCTGGAAAGTTATTCTTATTCTTTGAGAAATTCTTTGAATGACCCAAAATTGAAGGACAGGATTTCATCCAACGACTCTGTGACTTTGAATAAAGCCATTGAAAGTGCTTTGAAATGGGTTGATGAAAACCCAAATGCGTCAAAAAATGAATTTGAAGCAAAATTGAAAGAATTGGAAAATGTTGCAAATCCTATCATGACAAAACTTCATGAAACTTCGGGAGCATCAGGCCAAGGTGAATCTACTAGCAAGGAAGGGCCCCATATTGAAGAAGTGGATTAATAAAATCTTTTTCTTTATCATTTTGACCATTTATTATAATATATCTCTTGTATTTCGAAAGGTGAATTAGTGCGAGGACAGAGGAAGTAGGGACCGAATCCGTCAATATGCCGCTATATGATGCTCAACAAAATTCTTGAACAACATCAAAAACTATTTTCATCACAGTAGCATTTAAAGAAACTACAAGTATTAGTCTTCGCCTTAAAAGTGACGTCATGACGGCCTCTGCCATCACTCCGGAACAGCTTGCAGAAATAATTTCAGACACATGTTTTATACTTATAATAGACACTAGATCTCCATCTCAATTTCTTACATCGCATATCATGCATTCCATTAACATTTGCGCGCCGTCACTCCTCTTGAAAAGAAAGTCTGTCACATGCGCCAAACTTGAATCCATAATGAAAAAATGTGATTTCTTGCAAGAATTTAAGAAACGAGACAATGCAAAATCAATTGTTTTAGTTGACCATGCTTCAAAATGTCCATTGGACTCGTCTAGTAAGATTCAGCTATTCATTAACAAACTTCAACAAGAATGCAAGGGTGATATATATTGGTTGGACGGTGGTTTAAAACAGTTCAAAGAAAAATATCCTTACCTCATAGTGCGTGACATATCCACAATCAACCACTGCCGCGGCGCCTGCTGGAAACCAACAACTCCAAAACCATTCTTCTCCAAACCCATTGAAATAATTGACGGGCTGTTTATTGGAGACTACCAGCAAGCATCAAACAAGGAAGTGCTATTGACCTATAATATCCGATACATTTTAAATGTAGCAGAAGAATGCGAAAATGTTTTCAAGAATGACCAGAGATTCGTTTATTGCCATGTTCCCTTGAAGGACACCACTAGACAAGATTTGAAAGCCATCCTTCTAACATGCTTTCAGTTCATTGACCAAGCATTGGATAACGATTCATGTGTTCTTGTGCATTGCTTGGCTGGAAGATCTAGAAGCGCTGCGATTGTTGTTGCGTATCTTGTGTTCCGCTTCAAAATTGGATATAAAAAGGTAAAAGGTACTTTACATGGAATAAGTGTAGGCTTGTAGAATCATGGAAGACAAAAATGTCACTTTGCAAATTAACCTCGGATTTATTGGCCAGTTAATGGATATTGAAAAGGGAGTTGAAGCTGATTTGTCTCGTATGTAATAAAACAATTTAAACATCATTATTTAAAATAAAAAAAATTTTTCAAGATTACAAATGAATGTCCATCCTCGTTCAGATTGTTTAAAATAGTCAAAAATCAAAAGAGAAGCGCCCCAACGGGGGATCGAACCCCGAACCTTGCGGTTAAAAGCCGCACGCTCTACCGATTGAGCTATCAGGGCTTGAATTCGAGAAATACTAAGTCGTACCTATTGTTGTAAAAGATTTCACAAATTCAAATTGTCTTAACATCAGCCACCAAGAATGGTAGGCATCGAAGAATTCGGCGTATTTTTGGTGTATTCTCTAGTCGTGATCACAGTCATTGCATTCTATGTATTTTACACCAACCGAATCCTAGCCCAAATCATTTTCTACATTGCCCGGATATACCTAACTAGAAAGTGCAATGTGTATGTAGATGTCGGTAAACAGTTTAATTGATAATGATAAGAGTCGATAAAGTTTTCCTTGCTGGGAGGTCAATTGCTGTTTAAGAATGTGAAATACATTAGCGAGAATATGATGGTGTCGATAGCCGAGGGCAGCATTACTATTAGGTATGTTGGATTGGTTAGTGTTAGAAGATACTGGATATCTGAGACTAGAAGGGGGATTGAGGTTAATTTGAATGAAAACGACTATGGTAAAATCGCATTTTGAAATAGAGAGATGAAAATGGCAAAAGATGCCGACTAGCAATATGCGCTTCGGGAATCGAAGTATTTCTATATAACAATACAGCCGCGTATTATTGGATCAACCATTTGAAAGATCCCGCACAGTACCCTTTTGAATTGCCCTCGATCAATTTATCACGTGAATGGATCAACCATGTGCCCATGTTTCTGGACCTTGGCAAGAGTGCATTACTGATTGGCAATAAAAACATTCCTACTATATTTGTTGCCGAGTTTCAAAAAGCGAGTGGAGTTTATGGCGCGATGCCGTCGAGAAGCAGCCAGGATGTTGCCAAGAGTGTGTTGATTTTGGTGGTTAGTGTTTTGAAAATTCGGCAGAGGACGAATATTGATTATAATAGAGTGCAGGTTGAGGAGATGGAAGGTGGGGGACTGCGTGGAGGATTTAATTGGAGGAGGATATTTAAGAGGAAGACTGCAGTTGAAACGATTGGGATGAGAGAGATGGTTGAAATTGATGATGGGGAGTATGCCAAGGTGATTGAGATTTTGCAGTCAGATTCACTGAAAATGAATTACTATGTAGACCAAGCAGGTAAATTTGATTATTAATGAAATAAAAGGGATCCATCCATCATCAGGGCAGGATGAAGAATTGCCGCCGCAATGGGGACTAGATTTGATATTTCACAATTCTGTAATAAAATATGGACCCTGGGCAGACAGACAAAGAGATTTGTTTATGAAATATTTCTACCCGTTCCATTTCCATGACATGAAGGCAGATGATCAGTTTATAATTGGACAGATGAGAAAATATACCAAATTTAAAGTTTTTGTTCAATTCACTGGGAAAACAAATTGGCGCATTCCGCATAGAGAGGCATCCAAGGACTATCGGTTCAACAATGAAAATGCAATGAAGAGAGCTTATGGGTGGGTTGATGTTGAATCGCATGGTGTGATTATTAATGTTAATGTTCCCATGGTATACAGTGAGACTGGAACACGGACAGAATATGAAATTACGTTCAAGGAAGCTGTTATTAAAACGAGTGTTAATTATTCACAATTTTTGAATGCAGAACATCTTAGATTTCATATTTTGACTGTTTATCCCTTGAAATGGAGAGACCAGGCTAAATGGGAGATTACGATTAGTGGCCATAAAGCTAGTGTATTTTTGTTGAAAGAGCATGTTTTCCAGTTTAATGATATTTCAAATGATTTTTCACAAAAGCCAAAGATTCGTTTGAATGAATTTGTACCGTTTGTTTATTTCGTTAATGTGAATCTTACAGAGTCGAATGTTGTGTTTCATTGTAATGAATTGAATATAATTCAACAGCCGTGTGACAAAAATGAAAATAGTAAATTTATTAGTGTATTGATATAGCTTTAATAACAATATACTCGCCAAAGAGTCATTTTAAGTGTCAATTGGAGTTTGATGAATTTGAACAAGAAAAGTCATTCATTCCATTTGATATTCAAGTAAAGATTGATTATTGAGGTTTTGAAGATATTTAAACCATTTATTGAATTGTCTTTGCCACAGTCACATACCGTCGCATGTTTTGCAAACCAAACCAAATTTAATCTTCTTCAAGCGTCGATGATTAAAATAGATTTCAATTATGAATATTATTATGATATCTGTGATTCAAATGTGGATAAAATGGCTTTTAATATTTTAGTAAATTATTCAATGAATTTTAAAAGCTTAAAAATGGTAAATTTAAACTGTCGGGGTTTGCTGTTAAAGTTTTATTCCAGCTGATNACTGTCGGGCTTTGCTGTAAGAATAATATTCCAGCTGATTGAAAATTTTAGTGGGGTTCAACAATCCTTTATTACAATTGATGAATACCGGCAGGGGGATGAGAGGGAAAAGGATTGGATTGTTAGATTTAAGAATGTGAATCTATTTGAATATGAATTGAATCTTTTGATAGAAAATTCAAATGTTTTTATTCCAAGTAGATTGTTTTCATTTGAAAGTGGCGTTTATGTAATTCTTGAACAGGGGTCAATTAATTTGGAAAGTTTCAATTCAAAAAAGAGTAAATATTAATTAAATTTAATAAAAGATTTGGTTTTTCAAACTGATAAAATAAAGATATCCACTAATGATGATTCAAATGCTAGTCTTTCATTAGAATGTAATAGATTCAAATCTCTTAAATAGGTATTGAAATAACTCAACAAAATTATTATGGAGTTTCACCATTTAATTTATTTTATGCAAACATTACTGGAACGTTTGGCTGTTTAAGTGGAAAGATTAATGATTCTATATTGCTGTATGATGCTTATAAGACTTCCATGTATCATTATTATGGATTAGAAGATTCTATCAAACTTAAATCAATGCACTCAATTGAAGCCTTTATAATGTCATTTACTCTAAATTCTATCAATGCAATGTTTGATGATGTAATAATTATAGCTTCAAATGTTAAATATTATTCAAGTTCAGTATCAAAGAATAATTATATTGAATCTGTTTATTCTTTTGATGATTTATCCCTATCTTTTGTCATACAAGATGATGAACTATTTTTAGAATGTGGCGGAGTCAAGGTAGATCAAGTGAGAATTGTTGAGAGAGAAAAGATTGAAATTGAGAAACAACAGAGAGAATTTTTAGCATTTCATGGATTCTATGATATATTTGAAAGTGAAAGTAAAGAAAGAAACAAGTTAAATAGACAATCTCAACGAGAGTCCAAATTGAACATTGGCCCTAAAATAGATATTGAATCAAAAATGAATGTAGAAGGGCTANAGATGATGAACTATTTTTAGAATGTGGCGGAGTCAAGGTAGATCAAGTGAGAATTGTTGAGAGAGAAAAGATTGAAATTGAGAAACAACAGAGAGAATTTTTAGCATTTCATGGATTCTATGATATATTTGAAAGTGAAAGTAAAGAAAGAAACAAGTCAACTCAACGAGAGTCCAAATTGAACATTGAATCTAAAATAGATATTGAATCAAAGATGAATGTAGAAGGGCTGAAATCAGATTCTACTTCGTTTGATGAAATATCATTTAAATCACTTTCTAGTTTACATTCACCAAAGTTTCCTCAAAAACAATCTTGTGCGAATAATAAAAACAAATTAACTTATTCACGTTACTTGAATACATTCAAAAAGATAAATGAAAAGTTTGTAATTAATAATCAAAGAAAAATATTTACAATTAATAAAAGTGAATCTGAAATTTACCAAATTGAATTACCAGGGTCTGATCAATTGGAAACTTTGATTGAAATTAATTCTACTTTAAACATCTTCATTTCTGATGCTTTAATCAAAGATATTAACTCTTTGACTAGGAAGAGAGATGTGAGATCAATGATGGATCAAATTCACATGAATCTCTTGTCTTGTATTAAATCTAGTAGATGCATTGTTAGAAATCAATCTACAATAATCCAATATATGAATGAAAAGGGAATTTTAGAAATATTTTCAAAGAATATTCAAATAAATTATTGTGAGATTTTAAACAATCTGAATGAATTTAGTTTTCATAATCTTTTAATGGAATGTAAATTATTAGATTTCAATTTAAATGTCTGGGGAGATTCAACATTAACAAATTTCTTTATCGAGTATCATGATTCACAAGAAATAGAATTGAATTTCAATTTGGATTGCAAAATACAAAAAGATTTTGAATTTATAGACTTTATTAATCTAATAAAATTACCCAACTTTAGTTCAAATGATACAAACAATTTAATCTATCAATTGGCTGAATATTCATTAAAAGTTTTAACTGAGCCAGTTTTCATTACCAAGCCATCCAATATAAGAAGATTAATTCAAAATCCTTTGATTATTTCTGATCAATACAAACTTTTATCAAGATTAGAACATTTAATGTCATCTGATTTCTGTTTTGATAATTCTCTAAATTCAAATATTTCATTGAATGAGATTAATAAATTATTTTCTAATTGGTCATCAACGTTGATTCAAAATATGCCAATTTTTTTGTTTATGAATGAGAAAATATTCAAAGTTTGTGGAGATTTGAAATCTAAAATAAATGTTTCTTTGAATTGGATGGATAATCTTTTAAGTATTCAAAATCTGTGTTCAAAGGGTTATCTCTCTTTAAACGATGATTCAAAAGATTCAAACATCATTTCTTCTATTGATTACATCGACATCAATTTACATCACAATCTTCTCAATATATTCTTCAATCTTAATAAAGATAATAAACAAGTAGATGATTCCATAATAAAGTTTAAAGGAATCTACAATATGCTAATCCATAACATAAACTGTCAATTTCACTATTTCAACTATACAGTCAATCTCAACACACAATCAATGATCTATTCGTTTCTATCAGTATCTCCAAGTGATTTACCCCACAATGATGATATATCTTCTATTAAAAGAAAACAAAGAGCTATTCTTGACAAGAGTAATTTGCTCTATTTACCATTTTTGGATTTCAGAATTTTCAGAAATGAAGAAACAATCCTAGAATGCAAGTTTAATGGGATAGCGTTTAATGTTTCAAATGTTATTTCAAAAACTATTGAGAGTTTATATTTTACATTGTTTATTGAGTGTTTGGCTTGTACTCTTTGTTTAGAAAGAGCGAGTATTCTTTATCATGAATTTTCTAGTTTATTAAGCAATGGAGAATCAAATCAAAGTAAATCCTTGTTTAATAAGGGAAGTGTATGTCTTGGTTGTTTGAAATTGGAATTTGAACCATTGAAATCAATGCATGTACAGTCAGAAACTTCATTCATTAGAGTTGTTGTAGTGGATGGTAAATATTCAATCTTTTGGCCTGAAACAATTATAAAAACAAAGTATGTGACAGAGCAATCCTCAATGCAACTTCCAAGATTTCTATTAAGAGCGAATAATGAATGGTATTCAATTATAGTTGATCAAGTGGAATACACTATAGAATCCCTTGACACAATTCTATTCTATTACGAAGTTGCTTTCAACGAGCTGCTAAATGTTAAGATGACCACCAATTCCCCATCATTAATGAATATCAAAGTAGCCAGTTTGGGTTCAACAATTTCATTTAAAACAAATAACAAAATATTCTCAATAGAAACCGGCCAAATAATGGGCTCCANTTCTCAATAGAAACCGGCCAAATAATTGGCTCCAAACGCCATTCATTACCCTGGTCATTAACAGGTGTTCAATCTGGCGCCATTTTCAAAGTAGCAGAGTTGACTTTATTCTCATTTAATTTCGAATGGCAGTTGGTGGATTATCTAAGCTGCTATGATTTCAAGATTAGCAAGATAATGACTGTGACTAGTTTTCAGTGTCTTGGGTCCCTGCTGCAGTTTTTTAAGGAGTGGATAAAGAAGATTAATAATAGACAGGCGGTTACTTTGAATAGGCAAGTGGTGATTATTAGGGAGAGAATGAGATCGTCAAAGTCGATGGTTAGTTTCAAGGTGATTGTGGATGAGTTTAAGCTGACGATTGATGATACTTGGTTTTTGGAGATTAGAGATTGTTTGGTTAGTTCTGAGAGTTTTAGAGCTGGTATTGGTAATGTTACATTGTTGGATGGAATGGATGTTGTGTTTAAGGTGGATGGGTTGTTGTATGAGAATGGAAGATGTAGATTTAGGAATGGTGGTTTGAATTTGAATTTCAAGCATTATAAAGCGTTGGTGGGGTTTAGTCTTCCGTTTGAAACGCCATCTTCATCTATTCCTATGGTAGCCAAGCCACCAAATCTTGAATTTTGTTTTGATTTCTTTTCTTTTTCTTTTAATAAATTGAATAATGTGGAAATAATTGATTTTTGTCTTGTTGATATGAAGGAATTGAGAGTGGGTAAAGTGCAAGGAACGTTGATGCCTGATGTTTTGGTCTTGATGAATTCAATGGAAAGTGGAGGGGCTTTAAGAGAATTTAAAGTTGAAATAAAAGAATTTGACTTGATATTGAAGAGTTTTGATTACTTTGAGATGAATGTTAAAGGGGATTTAATAAAGTGTGAGTCTGCTGCATTGGTTGAAGACAATAATGTTCATAATTTAGTTAATTTGAGTTTTCCTTTGATGAGTTTGTCGTTTAAACATATTCATTCAAAGACTGATAGCTTTAGTTTGTCATTTCAATCTTGTTCAGTGAATTCGTCAAATATTCCTTTTATTTCTAAACAATCAATAATCTTCTATTCAGATCAGTTAAATGTGTTTGTAGTGTTGAGAAATATTAATGATCTGATTTCATTTATTAAAGCATGGAACATCAACAAAGATAATGATGATAATAATGTTGTTGATCAGGATGACATTGATCAGGATGTCGTTCAAAAGATTGATAAATATTTTAGTGGGGCAATTCAAAACATAAAAATAAATATTGATGCTTCCCAGACTCTCGGATCATCTATTTTGGAAATTCAGAAATCTATTATTAGAAAAAATCCAAATTCGTTTTATTTTAATTCAAATTCAATAAATTTAGAAAATAAAGGAAGATTGAATATTAATTTTTCATTGTTGGATCTATTCATTGGAAGAAATTTGGGTTATTTTGCAAGTTTTGATTTAATTGATGTATTCTGTGGATATGATTTTGAAAAATTTTTAATGTTTTATCTAGATAGATCTATTTTTGTTTTAAAAGAAAAAAATTTGGAATTTTCGATTGATTTTTATTTTAACAAATTTTATTTGGCGATGCATAAAGAAAGTCAAAATCAGTTGATGAAAATTAAAGAAAAGATTTTTCAATTAATTTCTCTAAATGAAAAAGAGGATTTGAAGGTTGAATCTAACATTTTAGATCTTCCGTTTAAGTTTTTAGTGAGAGGAAATGAAATAAACTTTCTGCTTTACAAAAATTCATTTTCAGAAATTGATTTTGTTTCTGCGTCAACCAAAGAAATTCTAATAAACGTTAACCATTCAAAGCTTGAAGAACTAGTCATTCAATTCGAAGCATTTTCAATTCAAAAACAATCAAAAGATGTTTCATTAAAAAATTACAAATCTTGTCTTCAACTAATCAATTTCCTCAACGATTCATCTAAAAAGAATATAGTTACAATACCACAATGCACTCTCTACATGGAAGTCGAAGAAATAAACAACATTCATTACTATCAATTAATCTCAGAATTTGATCATCCAATCGACGCATCATTAAACCTCGGCTTGTACAAGTTTCTGCAGGAGACTCTCAATCTATTAACTTCAAATACAACAACAACTAGAAGCGACAGAAAATTTCAGCCTTCTTCGCAAATGATTTTGGAACCACAACTAAAGTTTATGGGCGATGCTACACCGAGATTTGAAAAATTACTGGGGTGGCTGGGAATAGATCGTGATGCCATACCAGTGAATCTTTATGAAACTGTCATTGTCAAGGCTGTTCAGAGTGGCAAGCATTTACACCGTTATTTAATAAATCATCATTAATATATTGGATTATTTAATAGTTTGTTTTAAATAACCTTTTCAAGATTGAAATTAAATACAGGTGTGATAATTTCAAGCAAGTCCAATCAATCCTTATCCCAAGTTGAGTCCATGCATGATACAGATTGGGATACTAACCTTTACTCGCTAGATATCAAAGCGCCCCGCCCCGCCAAGGTCTTTCAAGATTAAAGTCTCTCAAATGAATAAACAGGTG